>PVIA01005268.1:0-118835 GCA_004024845.1 Tonatia bakeri
TTACCTAAGAAAAAGAAGATTAAAAATATGAACAATAAAAAAAGACTTCAAACTCACAGTTAGTAACAACCATACCTAAAACAAAAGCAAACTAAGCAAACAACTAGAACAGGAACAGAACCACAGAAATGGAGATCACATGGAGGGTTAGCAACAGGGAAGGGGAGGAGGAGAGAGGGGGAAAAGATATAGAGAATAAATAGCATAGACAATAGGTAGGAAATAGACAGAGGGAGGGCAAGAATAGTAGGGGACATGTAGAAGCTAAAGAATTTATGACACACGGACATGAACTAAAGGGGGGGAATGTGGGTGGGAGGGGGTGGGCAGGGTGGAGGGGAGTGAGGGGGGAAATGGGACAACTATAACAGCATAATCAATAAAAAAATTAAAAAAAAACAAGTTAGAGAAAAAATGCTGGAATATTACAATAGAGAAATAAAAGTGTAGATATGGCAAAGAAAGCTCTTTTTCTAAAAAAATAATTTGGAAGTTTGACTTCTGATTTATTTTCATGCTCAGCATAATGTTGTAATGCTTGACTACACAAATATTCTAGGACAGTTACTCTTCTTCATTTGCTTAGGCATCAAATAGGGCAAGAGAATCCAGCTTTCCGGATCCAAACATTTTCACAACAAAAACAAAAACAAACAAACAAACAGAAACAAATGCATGCTCTTTAAAAGAAATCACCGGCTTCCCCCTCGTATGTGTGGGCTGATCCGGGAGTGAGAAGACATCATTTTGATTCCCCTAGGCTGCAGGTATAGATGGCTACCAATGCACAAGTGTTTCTTTATGATTGTTCTCTACTTTTCTAAGCAAATTTTCTTCTTAGTTTTACTAATGGGTCACAATACATTTTAGACAGTTCATGATATTTTCCTTATCTTCCTAAGGCAACAATGAATAAAACAATATTATAATATGGTATTATTTTATTCCTCAAAACTTCCTGAGAGCCAACATCTACCAACTGAATACAAGCACTCCATCTCAGACAGCTTAGTTTCCTGAACTGCAGTTATGCAGTTCGGTTTCCATTATTCAATGCGTAGAAGGCAGTCTAAGACTAATCTATCATAATAATTCTCTGAAGAACACTGATGCATGGCACATATATTTAGATGGAGAGTACTGTGATTTAAAAAAAATTTTTTTATACTTTGATTTGAGAGAGAGAGAGAGAGAGGAAGGGGAGAGAGGAAGGGGGAGAGGGAGGAAGAGAGAGAGAGAGAGACAGACAGAGACAGAGACAGAGAAAGAGAGAGGGATGTATAGTTCCACTTAGTTATACATTTATTGCTGTATTCTTGTGTGTGCCCTGAGTGGGGTGGAACCCACAACCGTGGCCTATTAGGACAATGCCCTAACCAACTCAGTCATCTGACCAAGGCCAAAGAGATGTTTGTTTGTGTTTTAAAAAGACTTTATTTATTTATTTTTAGAGAGAGGGGAAGGGAGGGAGAAAGAGGGGGAGAGAAACATCAATGTGTGGTTGCCTCAAGTGTGTACCCTATGGGGATCTGGCCCACAATCCAGGCATGGGAATCAAACCTGTGACCCTTGGGTTCACAGACCATCACTCAATCCACTGAGCCACACCAGCCAGGGCCAAAGAGATGTTTTTGAGATTGCTCTTAGTATCTACTATAAGCCCTGAAGTTAATTCATAATGGAGGTTTAATAAAGAGTTCTTGGGTTTTTGGCACTCAACTTAATGGAAATTCATGTTTACATGTGCTCTCATTTCAGGTAATTAAAAGAGAAATGAGACTTTCTCCTGAGCAGGACAATGGATTAGCATGGATCTACGTACAGACTAACCAAATAGCTTGTGTGCTGACCTGGTACCATAATTGCTCCCTCTCTGAGTTATAGGCTGACTACAGCTCTGATTTCAATGACATTTAGAAGGATTAACAACTACAAATAGATGACAGTATTATAGGAAAATAAATCTGCATTAGACAGAGCAACATTTATAGGGCTTGATGGTAACTGTTGTCATAAAAGTTATGTGAAAGTGTACAGAGACCAGGGCTCCAGCTGTAGTTCCACCACTGACAGTTTGACAACTGTGCCTTAGTTTTCCCTATCTAGAAAATGGGTGAGAAGAATAGTTGCCTTGGTATTTGCCTCTTAGAAATATATGTAATTTGGTGAAATAATACATGAGAAGTGTTCTCAATTGTGGGAAGCTGAAACATTCTGCTTTGATCCAATAATTTAAAGTCAGTCTTAGAAATATTTTAAGTAACATATTTTCAAAAGAATCCACTCAGTAAAGATTGCCCAACATTTAACACAGTTGTAAAATACAGTACAACCATGGTACACTGGAAACAAGAGACAGAAACACTAAGGAAAACAGCAAGAAGATCTGGAGGCTTATTTCAAGGCTTATTTCCAACACTTGTGTCACAAATTCCACAATATTTGGTGTACAGTTTTTTTTTTCATTACCTTTGGTGGGGGGGACGAAGGAAGGAGAGAAACACTGATGCAAGAGAGAAGAATCCGTTGGTTGCCTCCTGTGTGCACCTGGACTGAGGATCATATGCATGTGAGCCGAGGATTGAACTGCAGTGTAGGTATGTGATGTGCCCTGACAGGGAATTGAACCTACAACCTTTCATTACAGGATGGCGCCAACCAATTGAGATACACTGGCCAGGGCTGGCATATAGTTTTGATTAAACTTTTTTTTTTTTAAAGATTTTTATTTATTTATTTTTAGAGAGGAAAGGGAGGGAGAAAGAGTGAGAGAGAGAGAGAGAAACATCAATGTGCGGTTGCTGGGGGCCGTGGCCTACAACCTAGGCATGTGCCCTGACTGGAAATCGAACCTGCGTTTTGATTAAACTTTTACATTATATTTCAAAGTAGATTTTACCAGTTCCCACACTGGCAAATAAATCAAGAGTTAGATTATTACAATGTAAACCTGCATTAAAAAAACACCTTATAAATGCAAAAATAAATGACTCAAATAAGAAAACTGTCCATCTTTCTTTTATTTGATGCTCACATATGTCTTTCCTCTTTCTCCTCTAGTGTAAACACTTATGAGTAAGCAAGGATTTGTATAGATTGAACCACAGGATATTGCCTAATGGCTATTTCACATGTTTCAACCTAATGTAAAGATTGAGAGGAAATGGTGAGAAGATCTCAGGCTTATTAGATTAAAGGATTCAGATAAGGGAGAGCTGTTACCCAGTTCCTAAAGCCTAGATCATCTCAAGGCTCCAATATTGAAAGATCTCAAAGATGTGATGGTGTTTGCCAAAACGGAGCTGAGGACTGTTAGAATGGACAACAAACTATCTTGTCTCTCTGCTTCTTTAACACACTTTGTTTTAGGTAAACCCTTGTAAACAAGGTAAACTGAGTTAACTACAGGGGTACTCAAGAACTTCAGGTCCCTGTGAACGGAGTTTACTGCATGACCCTTGGTGAATTTGTGCTCTACCTTCTAAGACTTCCGTGACAACCTCACTGAGGCCAGATGACCTGAACATCCAGGGAAACACTGAATTAAGCAATTTTTTTCCCTCACAGTGAAATTCCAATAAACTACCTGAACCCAATAATCTTACCTGCTGGTTTGATCTGACATCACTGAAATTCATTTTTTTCCCCAAGTCTAGAATTACTGCATTCTTAGTTTCACGAATGGAATCATCATTCACTGGCTGGGGAGACTTTGTATTTTTCTTCATGAGTCCCTGGGATGGCCTGTAAAATAAAGTCATACCTGACACACCCATGAAAAGCACTGGTCAGCGTGGAAAGGCCTAGAAATCAGAGCAGTTGAAATGGCAACCAGGCACCAGGTGTCATCAAGCACTTATGGATGGCATTTTGTGTGCAAAGCTGAGCACTGCCCGGAGAATCTGTGTTTGTAGAGGTGTTTTCAATATTTTAATTGCTAAAAATTATTTAAAGTAATCATGCCCTTTGTCCTAAGGTGTTTGATATCCACTTTGTGTCTAAGAGATAAAATTATTCAAGAACCCACTAAATGAGAGTCCTGTCCCAGACCAAGCTATCTTATGTATGTGTCCCTTGTCATGTGTCCCTTAGTGACATGTTTTACACTAAGAAACTGCAAAGACACTTACGTGGATGGTGCACTTCTAGGCAGCCCCATGGAATTGGTGGGTGGGATGGCAGGGAGAGAAGGCAGGACAGAGCTGAGGAAAGCCACTGGATTCTGAATGCGGCCGGTAGGAGAGACAGGAGCTGGAGACACGCAGCGGGGCTGAAACTGGTTTCCGCTGGAGATGGAAAATGTGAGTGGTAGTGGTGCTGGCTCTAATGGACCTGGAGGGGGTGGCTCGTTTTGAACAGAAACTGCTCCTAGAGATTTGGTTTGCACGAAGGGGTGAGAAGCTAAGAGGTTTTCTTTGCTCACTGTCCTCTGAATGGTTTGAGGAGTGCTGCTCAGGGTGAACGCTGGAGAGCTGGAAGAGGACATGGCTGCTGCAGTGGTGCTCGTGGAGGGGAAGAAATGCTTTGGCCGGGCCAGGCTGAACGTCTGTGATGAGGGGGACTTCGTGTGCTTGCTGGGCGTTGTCACCGCCAGAGGAGCAGTGGAGTTCAAGACACTCATGTTGAAAGGAAACTCCTTAGGAGATGAAGGAGATGAGTTTTGCAACTGCTGTTCCAGTAAGACTTGGTTGTGAAGCTGTTGGAGCTGACTGGAGTCGCTGTACAATAAAACAAGAGTGGGGAGAGAGCAGGGAAGTCATCACCATCGGCTGATTAAGAAAACAGTCAGAGTTGCCAGAAATCTGCTAATCAATTTCTTGTGAGTTGTTTCTCCTTTCTAAATCTGTGTTATTGTCTGTAAGAAGGAAAAGGCCAGTGTGATACATAGTAACTCTAGGAGGCATCGTTCACATTTTATTCTTTTGCTGTGACCTTGGAGTTGTGCAACATAACAGCCCAATTTTAACATTTATATTAACAAATTTATAAAAAGAAATAGAAACAATGGTCCTTTTGTTGGGAGTGCTCAAGGTTGAGATGAACAGACAGTATTTTAGCTTTGGGACAGAATGTACTGGGCCACAAGCTGATAAGAGTTACTGAAGGGGGCTGAATTCTCCAAGCCAATGTGCTGTATTCTTCACTCTGTCTCATTTTAGAGCAAACCTTTACAAAGCAGCTACATGTGTCCTAGTGTTTCTCATCCTCCCCTGAGGACAGAGCTTTATAGAAAAGGTAACCATGTATCCCAAACCACCCTAGACTGTCTTGGTTTATTACTGTATTCCTAGAGCAATATTAAGTCTTTTTCAGTCTAAAAAATGTCATTGTTTAAATGATCAATTATATGGTCCTCCTAATTACAAACATTGCCTTAGACTTTCTTTTTTTATTTTTTGCTCCTAAATGGAGAAAGGAGGAGAATTGAGAATGGAGAAATGGAGAAACTGGGAGCAGTTTCTTCATTTAGTATAGGAACCCGAGTCACGGAAGCATCACATGTTTTGCCTTAAGTCCCACAGTCTAATTTCTTTGAGTAAATCAGTTATTTTTAATGAATAAAAATGTCTAAAGGTCATATATGCAGGAAATTGTCTGTCAAACTTTGCTGTTTAGGACAAGCTATTCTTAAATGAGTAACCATAGGAAGATCTTCAAGTGAGGCTGCAGTGCTCCAGGGCCACTGCGGTTTTATGCTCTTTGGAAATATAAGTTGCTTCAGAAACATAGACAGTGATCTGTTGAACATGAGATCTATTAAAACTGAAAGGCTTTATATTTGCTTACCAGCAAGAAAGTCAACACCAAGAGCAATAATTTTGAACCAGAAGGTTCACCAAACCTTGATTTTT
The DNA here is from genome assembly GCA_004024845.1 of Tonatia bakeri. Classification (NCBI taxonomy): domain Eukaryota; kingdom Metazoa; phylum Chordata; class Mammalia; order Chiroptera; family Phyllostomidae; genus Tonatia; species Tonatia bakeri. Next base: position 5,853 of record PVIA01005268.1, read on the forward strand.
CTTAACTTTTGGAGTTAAACTTTTTCCTTTCCTTCATTAACATTTCTGATACACAATATATGGAAAAGTAACTCACAAAATAGAGATCCATCTCCACTTTCATTACTGCTGTCAAATGCTACATACTCGGCAATTCTTTGTTCAGCTATGAAAACTTTTGTCTTGAGTTAAACTAAGAATTTCGCTTGCCACAGTAACTTCTTTCTCCTCCTCCTTTTTATTTTATTGTACATGAAAGATTGAGCAATTAACAGAAGCAGAAATATTATTGTTAGATTATCCTAAGAAAAAGTATGTACAATTAACATTGTTTCTGCTAATGTTAACTTCCCCAATGGTGTGAAAAAATACAATCTTTAAATTTTTAATGGGACTTCTGGCCAAAATGGAGGCATAGGTAGATACACTTTGTTTCCGCACACAACCAAAAGGATAATAACCAACTTAAAAACAAAAAACAATCAGAATTGCCAGAAAATCAAACTGTATAGAAACCTGACAACCAAGAAGTTAACAGAGAAACATTAATCCAGGCTGGTAGGAAGGGCAGAGTCAGGCAGCTGCGGTGGAGAAGACACTCAGAAAGGAGGTGGCGGGCAGTCCAGGTGGTCCCCCATTCGAGTGCGGATAAACCAGGAGGAACAACTAGGGAGTGAGACAGACCACACAACCCCAGGCCCTGTATGGGAAAATAAAAGCCTCAAAACCTCTGGCTGTAAAAAACTGTAGGGGTTACGGTGGTGGGAGAAACTCCCAGTTTCATAGGAAAGTCTGTTGGAGAGACCCACAGGGTCCTAGAACATACCCAAACCCACCCACCCGGGAATCAGCACCAGAAGGGCATAGTTCACTTATGGTCAGCGGGGGAAGTGACTGAAATCAGGGTGAGAGCTGAGCAGGCAGCATTGTTCCCTCCCCCACGAACAGCACTGCAGGGCAGCAAGGAGGGTTGCCCCACCTTGGTGAATACCTAAGGCTCCACCCCCTTACAACTTACCAGGTGCATAGAGACAAAGATATATGGCCCAAATGAAAGAACAGATCAAAACTCCAGAAAGAGAGCTAGGTGCTAAGGAGATGGCCAACCTATCTGATGGAGAGTTTAAAGCCCTGGTAATCAAAATGCTCACAGAAATCATTGATCTTGGTAGCAAAATGAAAGAACAAATGAAGGATGCCCAAAATGAAATAAAGCAAAATATTCAGGGAACCAACAGTGACAGGAAGGAAACCAGGGCTCAAGTCAACAATTTGGAACAAAAGGAAGAAATAAACATCCAACTGGAACAGAATGAAGAAACAAGAATTCAAAAAAAAAAAATGAGGAGAGGCTTAGGAAAGTCTGGGACAACTTTAAATGTTCCCATATTCAAATTATAGGGGTGCCAGAAGGAGAAGAACAAGAGGAAGAAATGGAAAACTTATTTGAACAAATAACGAAGGGAAACTTCCCTAATCTGCCTAAGGAAATAGACTTCCAGAAACTCCATGCAGTCCAGAGAGTCCCCAAAAAGTTGGACCCAAAGAGGAATACACCAAGGCACATCACCATTAAGTTACCCAAAATTAAAGATAAGGAGAGAATCTTAAAAGCAGCAAGAGGAAAGGAGAGAGTTACCTACAAAGGAGTTCCCATTGGGCTATCATTTGCTTTCTCAAAAGAAGCCTTGCCACCAAGAAGGGGCTGGAAAGAAGTATTTGAAGTCGTGAAAGGCAAGGACCTGCATCCAATATTACTCTATCCAGCAAAGCTATGATTTAGAATGGAAGGGCAGATAAAGTGCTTCTCAGATAAGGTCAAGTGAAAGGAGTTCATCATCACCAAGCTCCTATTATATGAAATATTAAAGGGACTTATCTAAGAAATTGAAGATCAAAAACTATGAACAGTAAAATGACAACAGACTCACAACTATCAACAAATGAACCTAAAAAAAGAAAAACAATGAAAACAAAAACTAAGCAAACAATTAGAACAGGAAGAGAATCAGATAAATGGACATCACATGGAGGGTTTTCAGTGGTGAGGGGGAAGGGAGGAATGAGGGGGAAAGGTGCAGGGAATAAGAAGCATAACTGGTAGGAATAAAATAGATGGGGAGAGGTAAAAAATGGTATAGGAAACAGAGAATTCAAAGAACTTACGTGTACAATCTATGGACATGAACTAAGAAGGGGAATGCTGGGCAGAGTGGGGATAAAGGGGGAAGAAGCTGGGGAAACTGTAACAGCATAATCAATAAAATATACTTAAAAAAAGAAGCATAATTGGTAGGTACAAAATAGACAGGGGGAGGTTAAAAATAGTATAGGAAATGGAGAAGCCAGAGAACTTATATGTATGACCCAAGGACATGAACTAAGGGGGGTTGGAATGCTGGAGGGAGGGAGTATGCAGAGTGGAGGGGGACAAAGGGGAGGAAAAAATGGGACAACTGTAAAAGCATGGTCAATAAAATATACTTAAAATTTTTTAATGGACCACATATTCACAAGGTCACATTCTGTGAGTTCTATAGAATAAAGACGATGCTATGTAGTTTTCAGGATGTAGTTATGTAGTTTTACATGTTTGTATTGTTGTCTAAGTAAATTTTAATCTGGTGACATTGCATAAATACTTTATTATGGTTATGAAGTAGCAAAAGTAGTATATGAAAAGGAAGTAATCTTAGAAAGATAAGGATGATAAAAAGGGGTCAGGAAGTTATTTGGTATTACTTGGTTCTTATTTTCCTTCAGTCTTAAATGAAAACTAAGAATTCATTTAGAATAATGTCTCTTTTTGTTTGAACAGGTTTTAAATTTTTTAAATTAAATTATAGTGTTTCAGAAGGGATTTAAAACAGCTGTTTGTATTCACTTGTTCATTACATCAAGCTGAGGTGTCAACTCCATTTTTCAACAAACTTTTACTAAATCTTCTATTTGTCTAGTTTGCTAGGTACTACAGGAGATAGAAATGTACCTGAGATAGTATGAGCTATTCAGGGCTCAAAAATCTTTTATATATACACATAACACAAGTAAGCGGTGGCTGTTTACAGATAACATATGGAATTTACTTACATATGTTTAATAATGAAGGAACAATATTAATGAAAAAATAAAGGAACGGAAGATTAATTATAAAGCATACTAGTTCTAAAATCCTGAATAACCTGTGTAATTCAAAGTAACAGCCTGTTATAAATTGCTATAAGCTTAGCTGCTCATATCTTGCAGCTATAAAGGTTATTTTATTTTATTTTTTGAGTTTTACATTAACTGGTATTTTATTTGCTTAAAACCTAAACACTGTCAGTTTGAGAAGAAATCCACTGTGATGTATAGAGCTTGCTATTTAAATTTTAGGTTTTTTTTTTTTCTTCAGGGTTTTGTTTTGATTTCATTAATTAAAAAATTTCAATTACAGCTTACATTCATTATTGTTTTATATTGATTTCAGGGGTACAGCCTTGTGGTTAGACAATCGTACACTTTACAAAGTATTCCCCTTGGTATTCCCAGTACTCAAATGGCACCGTATATGGTTATTACAATATTAATGACTATATCTCCTATGCTATATGATACATCCCCATGACTGTTTTGTAACTGCCCATCTGTACTTCTCCCTTCTTCACCCAGTGCCCCAACCCCTCGCAGGCCCTCACACCCAAGCTCAGGGTTCTTAAACTTCGACACAGACCCACAGCCTCAGCCTGTGCCTACGCTCTAGGTTGTTTTTTTTTTTTTTTTTTTTTTACCGTTGGTAAAATTTGACCCAAGAAACAGGATACATATAGCTTTTAAAACATGAACTATTAGATAATAAAATAAGAAATGAAACACGATTTAAGGTTGGGAGGCTGTTTTTATTTTTATTTATTTTTTAATTCCTTAAAGATTGGAGCAGAATAAAAGCATCACTGGCTTTGAATTTCTTTGAGATAACAAGTGATGAAATAAAAAAAAACCCATACCCTCAAACAGGGTCAGGTAACCTACTCCCTGCCCTGCCCCCACGGTAAAAAAATAAACTTCTACTAGATAACAATTGATTTTTTAAAAAGTCCAAGTAGAGAAAGAAGCAATCATTTTTAACTAAAACCCTTCTACGTTTTTTTTGATTACTGTTCAACTTGCTATTGTTAGCAAAAAGCAACATTTCCATAGTTGTCATCTCAAATCGTATCGTTTTACAACTGTGCTATACCATCTATTAAAAATAAGAAGATGAAGCAGGCAATCCAGTGATTAATTTGATGTGGCTTTCACTGAAAAAGCCAGGGAAGACAGGGCGGTGGCAAAGAAAAGACCAAGAGACAAAAAGGTAAATGAAACATGCAATGGTTTTCTTAATTAAAAATTTTTTTTAAAAGAAAAAATGTTATTTTCAACAAAAGGGAAAAAAAAAAAGCATTGAAAGCCCATGAGTCAAGCCTTTGGCAAAACTGTTTTATCTTACATAGGTTTTCTCTCCCCCCACCCTTTTCTTGTTTCCTCTTTTTTTTTTTTCTTAAATAAAATCTCTCCCAAACCACCATCATTTCTAATCCTGCCCAGACTGGGCTTCATCCCCAGATTTCTCAGGTGCAGGGCTTGTCGATGTTTTCTTTTCTGGGAGGCTTTCTGGTTCCTCGTCCTCTTCTTTGGGAGAAGGAGTCTTTTCCTTTTGATGCTTTGAAGCTGCGGGGCCACCCTCTTGATCCCTTTGCCTTTCACAGGACTTGGCGTCACCGTAACGTTTAGCCTGGGTTTGGGCATTTTTTTTTTCTCTCAGGTTAGGACTCCTTAACCATCTTTTTGTTTTTCTTTTTTGAACTGGCGCAGTCACTACCATCGTCGTCTAGCATCAGAAAATCTTCATCTGCAGGAATCCGTCTCCTGGAACAGTGCCTCATCCTCTTCTTGTTCTCGGCTGTCTGCATCTTCCACACGCATCTCTCTGTTTAGGAGCTGCTTTCGAGGCCGTCTGCCGCTGCTGGCGCATGTTTTTTAAGCATCTTCTTTTTCATCTTCACTGTCCTCTGCTGAGTGAGAATCATCCTTCTTCGTCTTCACATCTTTTTCTTCTGAGTCTCCACAATCTTCCTGTGAATTCTCTCCAGATCGCCTCTTTCTTTTAGCTTCTCGATCGAATTTTCTTAGCTGGAGGGCCTGAACCTCTCTCGTAATCTTCATCAGCATCATTAGATTCCTGAAACTGTGAATAATCAACGACCTTCCTATTTCTGACAGGCCGAGACTTGTTCACTGTCGAATCAGGACGGAGTGGAAAAGGCGAAGGCCGGACGCCCGCAGCCCCCGCGCCCCCAGGGCCGAGGCCGCAGTGCGCAGAGTAGGGGGCTCCTGAAGCTCCCAGTCCCGCTGCTTGGCTGGGAGACCCGTAAACAGATGAACGCCCCTCTCTTCGAAATGGATGAATCTTACTAGCCCGCTGTAAAGATTTCTGAGATCAGGTTTACACCCAAGCTTTCTTCCTATAGAATTACCAGCTTTCTTGTGTTATTTGACAATACCTCCTCTTTTGCCACAATTTAAGCATTATGATAAAAAAAAATGGGTTCTAGAGACACAGATTTAGGTCCTAATCCTGCCTCTGCCACTCATTATCTGTATGGCTTTGGGTAGTTTCTAGACTTTTCTGACCCCTATTTCCCTAATTAAATAGAAATAAGTAACACCTCTAGATTTTGTTGTGAGAATTGATAAATAAATCACCAAAAATGTATAAGTGGTCAATAAATGATGGCTTTTATATTTTTTGGTTTCTAAACTACAAGTATAAATTTCAAGATTTGTGAGAATGAATATCAGTTTCAGAATTATAAGGATGTTTCTTGTGGTTTCTGGAATACAAAAGAATTTCTTAGGGATTTTGAACTGTCGAGATCAAATGTCAATGACAAACACAACAAAACAAACTTGGGATACTGTATCAAGTACTTTTGAAAGCAGTTTTGGCAACAACAATTCTGGGCACTGTGCTCTGCGCTGACTCTGGAGAGTAGATTATAGGCATCTCATCCCTAGTCCCAGTTCAGTGACCTTTCTTTTGTAGTTTACAGTCGGCCCTCTGGGGGAGGAAACTCGCAAATGATACAATCAAGGCTTCCTTGCCTCTGTCCATTGTTAAAACATTTGCCAGCACAGCACTAATCAGGATCACTAATTCCGAGTAAATATGTCTTTGCAATCAGCTTTTAGCTGTGGTTTTAGCAGTGGTTAGCCTGCTAGCTCACATTAGAATCTCCTGGAAAGCATAAAAGACAGACAAACCTCATTGATTTACGCATCAGTATCTGAAGCCTAAGAAAGGATCCAGATCTAGTTATTATTATCTTTTAAAATGTAAGTCAATGAGTCTTAAACTTTAGTGAACCCAAGAATTCTCTGGAGGCTCTCGTTAAAACAGATGTCTGGGCCCCACTCCCAGAGCTGCTGATTCAGTAGGTGGCATGGGACCTGAGATTCTGCATTTTACTAAGTTTCTGAGTGATGACAATGCTGTAAGCCCCAAGGATGTAGGTGATTCTTGCCTGATGCTATAGGTGATCTCTAGATAATAGCATCTAGGACTGTGCAACACTGCTCTAAAGAAAAACTTGTCCCAAAGTATAGGCTTTCCAGTACATTTTTATTTTTGTCTGATATTTTACTCACTTTAAATGTAATTACTGTTTTTTTCCCCTGGGTGTGGAGGGGTATGTGAGGGGGTAAGATGGGGTTACAAAGGGTTGCAATTCAGGTTGTCCACCTCCAAACCGGTAGTTTCCAACCTAGCTGTACATTAAAATAGTCTGTGGAGCAATTCTGATTCAACTGGGAGAGAAGGAATAAATATTTTTTAAAAGCTCTATATTTTATTCTAGAGAGTAGCCAGGATGATGAATCACTCACTGATCTAGACAGCTTGATATTCACATTGAAAATTTTGAAGTCTGAATTATCTAGGCTCTGATGATAAATGTTTAAAAATGACAGCTTCCCTTTCGATTCCACTTTTAAGATCTCCAAGAATTATATCTGTTGTTCATATGAATGGCAGATTGAAGGAACAAGCAGAAAATTGTATCCTCAAGAAGATTATTCAGAGAATCAACATATTTTAATGCAATAAAAGATTAAAATTGATGAGGCTAAAACCAGTCAGACAAGGTTGTAGGCATGTGGATTCATTAAGGACGCACATGTATCTACACTAATAAAAACCTACACGTACACAATTAAGAGAAAATTTTAAAAAGGCAAAAATATTGAATTTTTAGAGTTGTCACTATATAATTTAGTAGAAAGAAATTTTATATTCATTGAAAGTCTCATGTGGCAGATACCACTGGCTGATTACTTTGTAAAAGAATTTGATTTTATTCGTGGCATCAACACACGCAGCCAAAGACCACACTTTCTCACCTCCTTTGTGACTAGTATAACGTGTGATTAAGTTCTGGCCAGTGAGATATAAGCAGAAAATTTGGTAAGACCGAGAAGGCTTCTAAAAGGAGTCTGGTATCAGGACTTTCACACACTCACCCTTTTCACTACTTAAAATGCGGGAGTGAGGACCAGACCACCATCTCAGACCATGGGGGGACTTGGAGAAGCAGCCAGTGCTAAAGCCAGCAGAGCAGAAGGATAGGAGACTGGGGTCTCAGTGAATACCAAGCCATCGTAACAGCCCTGGCCGCCCCTCTAATTCCTTCCTTTGAGAGAAAAAGAAACCCTCATGTGCTTAACCCACTGTTAGTTCGGGTTTTCTGCAACATGAAACTAAACCTGATCCAAACTGACATACCTAATAGCCTCTAAACAGTCCCTGGGTAATAGGAAGCCCTTCCAAGGAGGCAATGCTCAAATGAGACTGTTTTGGGTTACTCGTTCCCACGACTCCTCTCTCTGAGAACTGCCCCATCCCCTCTGCCTCTACCCCTGCTCCCTGTCCCAGTCTGTGATCCATTTGACTTTTCTTCCCTCCAAGCATTAAGTCCTCTACACTTGAACAGGCCGGACCAGTTGGTATTTGGAATTGAGCTGCTGAGAACGATTTAGTTAGCAGTGGAATCTGACACAAACTGTGATGTAGAATGAGACATGCCATGATGGGCCAAGCATGAACAGATAAATCTTCAAAGCGAGCACAGTGGAGTGAACGTGCAAAGAGGAGACGAGGAAGTACTCAAGAAGATGGAGAGTGAGAAGCAGACTGTGATCCCAGCTCCCAGCTCCCTTCTCTGTGCAGGGCCTGGCTGTGTCTGGTTTCCCACTCCTGTTGGGAACCGCCTTGCCTGGTATCAGAAGCTGTAACCCCCACCTAGGCTAAGGCTGAGGGAACGACCTTCGAACCGTAAGCCGCCAAGGAGACAAAAGCTTATCTTCCTGGCAGGAGCGCCACTTCTGCTCTTTTTACTTCACCTTGCCTGAACCCCAGTGCTTGGTCAGTTAGCCAATGACGGGTAAGATTCCCCAAGGAGGGAATGACCTAAGACAAGCATGATCACATGGGAGGCCCCCAAGAAAGGACTTTGGGGGCTACGGCAAAAGGGGGTGATGGACCCTCACCCCCTGGCTTTGACGAAGCCTGAGTGCTCATTCCATCTGTGAGAAAATCTCCTTATCTCTTGGTTGCCTTAGTTCCCCTTGCTCCACCTAAGCCTGAAACAATGACAGGGTGGTGCAGCCCTGTACTAGAAAGGGCGGGTTCCCTGGGGGGGATCAGGCCTAAGAAAGAATATGTAAAATCCTGTGAAACCTGCTTTGTTTAGAATGCTCTCTTTGAATGAGAAGGGTCCAAGGAGGAAGTAACTTTGTTCCTCAAAGTTTTACAGCTCTTTGACCCTGACTCAAAGTAGGCCCTCAGAGTTCCTTGTTATTTGATCCTTACTTCCCTGCAATGAGTAATGAGCTTTACCTGAATTCTTGTACAAACCAACCCAATAAAAGGCCTGCTGAGACAGGAAAACACACGCCCTCCCCCAGAGAGGGTGGGTGGCCAAAGCGCTCTCCCTTAGCAAGGGTGGCCACTCCATCCCTACTTCTCCACAGAAAATTGCCTGTTTCTGTGTATGTTCATTTCTCATGTGTCGATGAGCCATCCGCAGCGTTCCGCAGTCACTGCCGGTTGGTGATTGCGTATCGCACTCCTGAAGAGATCACTGCAATATCCTCTTTCCCTCTATTTACTGCAAGTGGATTCCTATTTCCTGGGGCCAGCGGAACTTTGAGGGGACAGAGACAATTCTGGACATGACTTGCTATGAAGCATGTTTCATAACATTTAATTTTATGCCCTGAATTTTGCCTTATGTGGTAGTGAGAAAAACATAAAACTGAACAACACAAACTATGTGAAATGAACATCTTGTGGTCAGCACTGAGAAACATATGATGGGAGTGCTGATACTACAGATTTTAATGCTGATAGTCAAAGGTCTATGTAAATATAAACATAATTTTTATCATTTTGATGTGTGGATAAAACAGAACATAAGAGTAGCATCATGTTTTACATTTGCTTTCCTATAGGTGAACTTTAAACATCGCAACATGTCTCTGACGAGGCTTTCCAGCCACATCAGTCTCCTGAGGTAAGTCTGAAAAACATGGCTTCTTCTTCCATCACATTATTTTTATGCACAACCCACTGGGGTTACTACAGCTTATCTAGCCATAGCACAGAACTATCCAAAAAATACTAAATATCTTTTCCATAACGACTACAAAAGCTTAAGTTGATGGGAAAATGGGAAAGTTAAGAAATGGGAAATATAAGGATGAAATTACAGACAATTGGGATTATTAGAGGCAAGAAAGGGCTTTATAAAAGGAGTTTAGAAACATTTTACCTGGAGTCCTCTAATATTAGCCAAACATTTTTGAGCTAGTTCAGGGGTATCACTTCTTGGAGGTAGGTTATTAATAGTAAGGATGATAGTGATAGTACACTTAGTTTGGTGTAAGTATATGTAGTTTTTAAAGCACTTAAAGTATATTTTCTCATTTTGTAATTCCCCCTTTCAGCTCTATCATTTCTAAGAAGGGAAGACTCAGAGAAGCTCACAGGCATGCTTAGTTATCCATTCTAATTTTTACTTACAGTTTGGGTTTGGCCAGGACTGGAGGGGGCTCTTTGACAGGTGAAGAAGGCTCAGAGATTTTTGCTGCCTGTCCATTGAATTTCTCCAGGAAAGAATCAGGCCTGATCTGGTTGGGGGTCACCATGCCACCCTCAGAGGACACTTCGCTTCCTTTGTCATCTTCAGGCAGGTTGAAGTGCACGCGGAGCCCAATCCTTGAGCTGGACCGGGGCTCATTGTGGTTCACCAGAACTCCTTCCAGTTTGGGTTTAGGGGGCTGTTCCACAGAAGGAGGCTCTGGGTTGGGTGGGGATGGCTGTTGCTCAGTAACAGCCAGGTTGGTGGTGGAATTGGCTGGGTGAAGAGACCCATTGTTTCTGAGGTCTTCGTTTCCTGAAATGACAATAATAGGGCTTGAGCTGTCAACCTAACTCAATAAGCTTGAGATAGGATTGTAGACGCAAGTTGGGGCATGTATACAACCCAGATGATTATGCTAAAGGGAAAATGCTTGTCAAACACAGGGAATATAATCTGGGGCATTGAGAATGGTGAGGATACAGGGAAAAAGCTAAACAAAAAATTTAAGTACTGTTTTGGAAAGAATATTGGAAGTTTATGTAAAACAAAGGAGACATTTTCTTAGGAAGTATAATAGATAACAATAGGACAACTGGGGTGGTGGCGATGGTTATAAATGCAATGAGTTGAAAATGGTATTGTTCTAGAACACTTTCCTCAATAATTCATCTTTTAAAAGGAGAACCAAGTATGCTTCATATGAAAAGCAGTAAGGAATGAAAATATAAACTCCCCATACTCATATTCACTAAGCCACATCAGCCAGGGCTCTTCAGTTCACAGGCCAGCGCTCAGTCCGCTGAGCCACACCAGCCAGGGCCAGACTCATGTTCAAAGTCATAGTCTAAATTGTTCTGGCACTTAAAGAGCTCTTACCTCTTACATCTAGTTGTGCAATACTTGACACTGTGCCGTATTTATTGCTTGCAGTACATGTGAAGCACCCAGAGTCTTCTGCAAATACTTCAGCAATGACCAGAGTACAAATCTCCTCTAAATGACAATAAAACAAAATGGTTACTGACATAATTAAGAAAATGGAATAATGGAATTTACTGATATCAGATGATAATTCTTTGTAAGTCAATATAAGAAGCTGATTACATTAATTTTTTGAAAATAATTAGCCCAAACACTTTTTAATTGAATTGACTGGTTAGCAGGCTAAATGAGTCAAAGTATAGAACAAATAGTCCATTTAGACAGATTATTGACAAGAGAACTTTATGATAATATAATATATTATGGATTCTGAAATTATCTTCTATTTTCATGTTGTCAGTTCAGATGACCAAAGTAGAACTGAGGAACAATAATCTTAAAAATCACAAAAACAAATTAGGAGTTGAAGCAAAAGGAGATTTGTGTGAAATAAAAGGGTTAATAATTTTTTTTAAAACCCAGGTCTCTCACTATTTCTGTGGGAAATGTTTGCAGTGAGGTACTTTTAAAGGAAGGCCTTTTACAATTTAAAACTGGATAATAAATATTTTGCTTAGGTAGTAGTAATAGTAATTAGTCGGTAGGATAACTTGAAATTCTGGGTGAAAGACAAGTGAAATGTATTTTTTCCTTTGTAATACTATGCTAATTCTCATGGATTACTCCAATACAGAGCATGAACCCCCTTTTGAATGACTACAGAAGTGATTCCCAGATAAAGCCATATATTTATAGCCTAAAATTCCTATAGTTGATATTCCTTGGCAGCAAATGAAGAGACAGGTAAGACAGTAGTGTAAACCTCCAATTACCACTGAGTAGAAACATACTTTTATATGAGGAGAAAACTTGACATCTCAGAGTTTTTCATAACTAAAATAATTAGCTGGACAACCTCTAGGAAACCTGAACAGGAGGCTGTGGCAGACAGCATTGAGTACCTGCTCAGTAACTCTACATCCTCCTTTCTCCTTGTTAACAGATCCCTAACTTTGTCTACCCTCCTGGGAGTGATCATATGCCTCACAGCAGGCTGGCCTTTCCCAGCCTCAGGTGGTGAATTGTGATTAGTCATGCTAAGCCACTCATGCTAACTCTATTCTTGCTAAGTGATGGCATGTGACACACAATTCTGGTCAATGAGATATTGAGGAAAGTCACCTGGGAAGTTTCTGAGAAAGTTGTTCTTGTTCTTTACGTGGGACAACAGAGAGTGTTATTCCTTATTTTTGCCTCTGAATATTACCATCTGCACTTAATAACCATAACTGTGGCAATGATCTTGGGTATATGAGAGAATCAGCCTAAGAGGATACTCTGAGAATGGCAGAATGGAAAACGAAAAAAAAAATTGGCCCAGATGATCTCTGAGATACTAAATTAACCAATCTCAAGACTGCCATTTCTTAGGGCACACTGCTATGTGAGAAGATACATTTTTCTTATAGCTCAAGCCACTTTTACCTAGGACTTCTTTACTTACTGCCCCAAGAATCCTAAATGATAGGCAAAGTTTGGTTTTGGTGGCTCTCTGTCTTTTTTCTGAGCCCTTGGCTGTGCTTCCTTTTCTGTGTTCCCCTTCCAAAGATTCATACTTTCCTTTTTCAGTAACCTGCTCTCAGAAAATGATCTGATAAATTCTCTCTCTACACTATACCTGCCTGATAAAATAAAGCATTTTGTCTCCAAAGGGTACTTGAATTACACAAGATGGAAGGAAGAACTCTCTGGCTGTGAGATTTTAGATGATGGAGCTGGGAAAGGCAGGATTTGTTGTGGGCAGGGACCACTTTTGAGTGACTATGAAATTATTTTGTACATGAGACTGCCTAGTGAAAATACATGCTTTGGATGAATGTGTCAAAGGCCTGAAACATTTTCAAGGGGAAAAATACTTCTCCACTACATGCAATGCAAGAATAAGATCCCCCTGGTCTTTACTATGTATCCCCAAGGGCTTAGTGCAGGGCTATGCAATATGGATGTTCAAAGTCTACTTCTGGAATGCCTTTCCATTCAGTTTCCAGAAGAGAGTTATAATAATGAAATTCCAAACCATCATTCTTACCCAGGGGTAAAAATACAATGTAATATTTCAGGGAGATCACAAAGAGGACATTCAGGTATTTATGCTTGGATTGTGAGTGACTTGTATTTTTTAGAGGTAAGGGCTTCACCTACTTGTCACTTCCATGTCATCTTAGTGTCCTTCCAACTAAATCTAATACCACTGTGGACATTGTTTTGATTTTGCAAATTCCAAAATCTGATGCATAAGTTTTTAGAATCATAGGCTGCAAAGTTGGAATTGACCTAGTATTATGGAAATTGCTCTGCTCAGTTTTGGGGGGTCATGAGGGGACAAAGAAAGAGGGAAGATATTCCTAAGAAACATTTTTCAATACCACAAACTAAGTGCAATCATATTAGGTAGTGGATACATATTCCAAATCTACACATGCCCTCCTTTCTTTCTTCACGGTAATAGCTAGAGTTGGTTTGGATTTTTTCTCTAAAACTTTTTCACTTTTTCTTGACACCCGTGTAATTCCAATGTGTTTTGTTATATGTATCAAATCACTGATCACATACTAATAAATTAAAGTTAAAATGATATTTACCTGGCTCTGCCATGGATCGAGGTTCTGAAAGAAAAAAAAAATTAGAAGAGTCTTACCATTTATTTTACTGAGAGACTATAGTTTCATCAGAAGATTTCTATAGAATTTCATAGTCACTTGCATACTCATGAGTTATTTGTTAAGGTTAAGTTGTAAATGTTAAGTAAAATGACCTAAGCACCAGTGGCCCCCACAGGGACCAGACAGTTGTGACAGAAGGACAGCAAGAGAATTGCTCACTAAATGATGTTGCTATATCTTGAGACACACCTGGGTTGCACTTGAGACATGTGAACCTTAGGTGAAGAAAAGTTACTGAGTTAGCCGGGATTCAGGAACCACTGGCTTTTATTGGTAACTATTCAGCCTTATCTGAAAAAAAAAAAGACTGAGACTTTGTGAAGACTAAGAGATTATTTTTGCCCTTAGGCTCTCACATCCTAATGAAATGTAGAGGTACCTCCTGCTCTAAGGTTTCTAATATTAAGAGCTTCAAGATTAGATGACAGGTTCCTTGAGAGCCGGTCCTTTATCTCAAAAGTTTTTTGTGTTTCTGAAAATTTTCATATGGTACTGCATACAGGTGTTCAATTAATGTTTACCAAATTGCAGGCACTCAGTCAGTAGTCATTAGTTATAATCTTCTACACTGATAGAATATTGAAGTTTTTTTCTTTTTTAATCAATTTTATTGCTACTCAGAATATATTATTATCACTGTCACTGCTGTTAAACTTAATAGTAGCTTGATTCATATATCATACTGATTCATACTACAGTTTTGTGAGAGGCAGAAAACAAAAAAGCAGATAAATTTCAATATGTTTTATACTGAAATGGGTCAAGGTGAACACACTTACATGACAAGAAAAGAAGAATTAACCGCTTGACTATATAAGTAATTCTTACAATAAAAAAATCTAATATAGAAATGAGCAAAGGATATGAACAGGTAATTTAAAAATAAAGAAATACAAAGACCAGGTAAATATGAAAAAAGTTCTATCCCACATCTAATTAGTGAAGTGCAAATCAAAAGAATTATTCCCACTTGGGGCCTATAAAATTAGTGAAGATAAAAATATTGAATCCCCATGGTTAGTGAAAGTATGAGATAAAAGCCATTCCCATGTATTGCTGGCTGTCGTGAAGCATAGCTTGGATGACATGTGTCCCAGTTCAGCTGGGACAGACCTGGTTTATTCCTGGGATCATTATGTAATTATTCATAGCACCCTCTTTCACTCCCCAAAATGCTTCAGATTGGGTGATAAAGTATGTGATCATCTTAAATTTAATTCAACCTTTTGAGATGGTATTTTGGCAATATATATTAAAAGTGTAAGAAAAGTTAATTTACAATAGCAATTCTCATACTTGAATTTATTCTATATTCACAAAAATTTTCTGGTAACATGCACTGAAGTATAGTTTATAACAGTAAAAATCTGTGAACAATCTAAATGCTCAACAATAGGAAATTGGTTGTATTGATATATCTTTAAAAGTAAGAAAGGCCTATATTTATTAACATGGAAAGATGTTCATTAAATGTTCAGTAAAAAAACTAATTTACAAAAAGGAGTATGTTTTACAGTGTCATACAATATTATATCAGTTCCAGTGTACAACCCAGTGATAAGACATTTATATAACTTACAAAATGCTCACTCCAATGAATTTAGTATTTATCTGACACCATAAAAAGATTATGATTTATTTTTGTTAAAAATATGCATGAAAAAAATTTTTGGAGAACATACACCAAAATATTAATAGTGTTCAGTTTGGGGGATTATGATTTAAAGTGATTTTTATTTTATTCTTTTTTATTATATTTTAATTAGCTGTTAAAAATTTATGAAAATAAATGTATACAATATATTTATAAAAATTATCAGATAAATATTTTTTAAGCATCAACTTACTTTTCTGTAAAATTCTAAAATCTGGAGAATCTTCTATCAAGGTCCCTTCTCTATACCACTGAACTTTAGGAGATGGAGCTCCTTTCACTCTGCATTCAAAGACAACCAGCTGACCCTCAGAGGCTGATAAATTTTGTAACATCTATAATGAGAAGAATATTATTAGGGTCAAAAAGTATACATTTTGAAATCTAGTTCCAGTGCTGAATTTTAGGAAAAGATACTACTTCCTCTGTATTTGGATTTCCCCCCAATCTTCTACATCTTTAGCAGCTTCGATTCTGTGCATGTACATTGTCTTTATGAGCCTGTCTCCTCACTACCTTCTTCCTTCTCTCTGTTGAAGTGCCGAGCAGGTTTATTAAATACCAGGGAAAACATTTTTGAGCAGATCCAAAAAATGTTAATTTGTTGGTAAAGTACTTCTGTTCTTAAATGCCTACATGGTTTCCAAAAATAATAACAGTTTAAAAAATCTGCAGTGAGTATCTACTGGGGTACTCAGTATAAGAATAATGTATTTTTCCACACAAGAATATTGCTATCCATGAGGTGTAACATCTCTTTGGCCCAAGTAACTGACTCTGTTTTTCTAGCTTTGCTTTATTTACATTGTGTAGTCCTGGAAATTGACTTTTGTTTTGTTATTTTGTTTTCCTTATGTGTTCTTTACAGTATAGCCTCAACATCTTTTCAGGGATATAAACAATGACAATCTCTATGAAGTCATAGTCACATGTCTCAGAGCCTTAGGTCATGGTAAAATATCTTGTAATTTTGTGAAGGTATTATTAAATATTTTTCCACACTTTCACAAAAAAAGGTTTACAAAAACCACTTGGAACTGTAAATATCAGTATATTCCATAATAGAGTCTAAGAGAGAATGGAACTCACATTATCAAAACTAGTCTTCCTCTCATCATGATTTGTGAACTTGAAGTCACACATTCATGTAGAAGGTGATTCATTTGACTATGAAATGTTTCTTAGGTATGTGTGTGAACACATTTTTGTTTTTAACTTTGGACCAAAGATTATAAACAGAAAGGTTATGATTAACCTCCTCCACAAGCTCGTTTAGTAACAAATGCTGCAACTTTCTATTATTACAATTTTGGGATCTGCAATTAGGAAATAGTGAGTGGTTCAGAGAAACTTCAGAGATGGGGATAGCCAATTTCTTTTTTTGCTTTTGTCATTCACTCTTATAAATATCTGGTAATTGTTTATAGCTCTTGTCTGAACAATTTATGGTATTTGGTGCATGGCCGTATTGTATTTATGGCATTTGTCTAAGGAATACTGGGCTGGGATAACCATGTGGTTTTACTATAGTAGATTTTTACCTCAGAGGTGTGTTGGGATGGCCAGGGGGTGTTGTAGTTCAAAGTTAGTGTTTTGTTCTTTTTAGTGTTTCCAAATTTGTTTGCTGAAGTAATTCAGGATGGGATTTCCACAGAGTGGTTTCTGGATTAATAAGGAACAATTTGATTAAAAACCTTTCTATTCCTTGTCTACTCAAAACAACAACTGCTAGTGACAAGAATGAAATGCTCTCAGTAAGCAGGAAACATCAGTGAGTCTTGAGTGCGCCTGGCAGTCTGGTGAATGTGGCCCCATTCTGACATCTGAGCAAATTCTGTGTGAAAACAGAAATTTGGGGGCCTGTTGAATACTTTAATGGTAGTCAGACGTCTCCCTGGGATTCATATGTAATGGAGTTTCATTTCTTCTTCTTCTTCTTCTATTTTTTAAAGATTTTATTTATTTATTTTTAGAGAGGGCCAAGGAAGGGAGAGAGAAACAGCGATGTGCGAGAGAAACATTAATCAGCTGCCTCTCGCAGGCCCACAATCGGAGGCCTGGCCTGCAACCCAGGCCTGTGCCCTGACTGGAAATCAAACCTCTAGGTTTGTGAGACAACGACCAATCCTCTGAGCCACACCAGTCAGGACTCTTTCCCTCTTGAGGCAAACAAATTAGAAAAACAAACAAGGAAACACCACCAACAAAAAAGGTGGTGATGGCAGGAGGAATTGAATAAATAAAATACGGCTCTTTTTAAAAATAGATGTAAGCAGAATAAAGTCAATTGATATGTTTTGACATGGCTTGCAGTTCAGTTCAGATATATAGGCCAGTTCTCAGTCTGCAGGCGTTACAGCAAAGCCCTGCATGAAAAAGGACCTCCTTGAGAGAATGTTGCTCACAATTGAGGCCAACATTATTGTTGTTAGCCACTTGACATTGACGGCCAAGACCCGTATCTGATATGAGAGTTCAGCCAAGATACCTGGGTTACTGCAGCTCATGGAATATTCCCACTAATGCTTGCGGTATAGGATAGAAGCTGATTCCAGTGTGCCACATCGTCAATATTCAGTAAAGGAAGTGCCGAGGGATCATCCTACAAGCACCTTGGAAAAAGTTGTTGGAAGTCATAGTTTGAAGAACAATAATAGTGTTTTTTGCTGAAAACTGCTTTTCTACAAAGGTCTCATGGAAGGAACTGGCACACATTGCTGCACATCAGCATCCAAACCAGTTGCACTATTTGCACGCAGTGTAGACAGTGCCACATTCACACCGGTAGTGAGTCCTAGGCTGTTACTGGTGGCACAGTTTGTACAGACTTGATCATAATCATTCAAATTTCACTGAAGACAAATAAGGCAAATGAAATATTCCCCAACTGGCAAAGATTAAGTCAGTCTTAACTAAGAGTTATGGGTCTGGACTGAAGTCATTCTAACCAACTGTCCACAACCTCTTGAGGTAAACAGTATCCAAAGTGCAAATCTGTCTTGTGTGTCATCGCCATGCTGGTCATCTGGGAAGACATTCTTTGTAGGGTGACTTGACTATGCAGAGCCATTTGATATTGGGATTTTTTCTCTATGCTCCCTAAAGACACTCAGACCCCACAAAGCGATGAAAACAGTAATTCCTTCTTAGCTGACATGGAGGTTATTTACCACAGAATAAATGCTACTGTGTGCCTGCCTTGTGCCAAGCCCCGTGCTGTACTTGTGAGTTGAAAGGACACAGTTCCTACGTAGTAGATACTACCCACAAATATAATGCAGGGACATCTTGAGGAAGGGCATCTTCCTTTTTGATTAAAAGATGTCAGCTACAAGGTTCATACTGTCATTTTATTTCTTTTTTAATCCAGTTGACATTTTTGCAACTTGGAAGACGCTGCAAATGAATGTTTTTAATGCTTTAGGCTGGAATTGGGTCAGAGTATTATTTACTGATAAAGAACTGTTTGACTGAGGACCCTTTGCCCCTTGATTGTCACAGGTGCCCTGTGCAACAGCTGAGTCAGAAAAGCCTCTGGAATTGTCAGGTTGGTGAGAGGGGCCGTGTGTGTAATCTTCAGGAATCTGGATCCAGTTACTGGTCCAGTTATTTCAGGGTTTCCTGCCTCTGATATTATATAATGAAAGCACACTTCTTTAAATTCTCACTTCTCCTGCCCCCTTGCACTCTTCAAATTACTGCTGAAGCAGCTGGAGCCAGGGCTGCTGCAGCCTTGAAAGTCTGCCAGAGCAGCTGCTGCTGGAGTGGGAGCAGTGTTAGGCGTAAGATTCTAATTTGATCACCTACCTCCCTTCACACTCAAGAAGTGTGAGCACTATTTTCCCCCCATAAATAGAGTGAAAGTGTCTTTGATACTGATAGAGGATGAAGGATGGTCTATCGCTGTAAAATATTTAAAAACATAGGTATTACCTGTGATCATAGCAGTGAAGTAACACATAGAATCTCCGTCTTCTCTCGAACTCTACTACTGTTTTGTTGGGCAGCCCTCTTTTTAATTTTAATCTTTTTTTTAAAAAAAAGACAATACCAGTACTTCCCTATCATCACATAAGGCACAAGGAGTTAAATAAAACTCTGCTCTGTAACTGACATTTAAAAAAAATTGGCTTCTTGCTATTGCTGTACTGGCAGAGAAATGCTTTGTTGGGCAGTATAGAAAGTGAGTCATGGGGGTTGAAATGCCAGAAGTTTCTAATGAAGTAAATAGAGCGGAAATAACTCTAATAAACATATGCAAATGATCAGTTATCATGGCTCATGCCACATGATTACCACCGCTTGTGGCTCTGACTCAGAAATTTTCTAAGGACACTGGCAGTGACTATGACCTCAATCCTGCCTGCCCTGATGGAAACTAATGCAAGCATGCTGTTGCTGGTGTCTCTGGAATCTGAGTCAGCCTATCATAGTCCCCATGTCTGAACAATCCTGGCCTCATGTAGGGAGGCAAAAGCATGCATCTGAGGGCTCAGAAAGCCTGATTAGAGTTTGGGTCTTTGTATTAAGGACCATTTTCCCACCATGGATCTAATGTTGTTGTTGTTGTTGTTTTTAGATTTATATAACAAACAACATATACTAATGATTATTCATTTTCCCATTTTTATTTATCAAATGCATATATGTATTTGCCAATCAGAGCATCTAATTAGAATGAGGTAATCAGAGTCACCACACAAAGGCAGCTAAACCTGTTGTTCTGATTGGTCCATGAATATAAAATGGAAAGAATAAGCATTAAAGTCCTACTGTACTTTTTGGAATAATAA
Source organism: Tonatia bakeri (assembly GCA_004024845.1). NCBI lineage: Eukaryota > Metazoa > Chordata > Mammalia > Chiroptera > Phyllostomidae > Tonatia > Tonatia bakeri. Next base: position 26,083 of record PVIA01005268.1, read on the forward strand.
AAATTACTTTGGACCTATTATTACATTGATGTATTCTAATCTAGGTATTAGAGATAGCCTTCCAGGTGTTTGGGAGAGACAGAAAAGTAAACAATTTTATTATTGTGCTGAATGTTGTACCTGAAGTCAGCACCAGGTGATACATACGCAGGGAAGATGGAGCACCCAGGAAGATTTAGAAGTGAGTGAGAGGGGCAGTTGGTAGTGAGGAAGAGGAAAGAGGAGGGGATTAGGCATATGTAATTATTCGGTGATTTAGTTGCCTTTGAAGAGTCAGCACTGTCTCTAGGATGTGACAAATGGGCATGACAAATTAAAGTGTCTTGATTTCTGGGGCACTTAAGCTCTGTTTTAAGGCAAAGTGACTTAGCAGTGAAATAAGAGATGGATAGCTCTATTAGCTATATTACACATGTGTGCACACACATTCATTTGTAACTCTTTATCAAAGTCTTGTATTTGCCGAGTCACAACATATTGCTTTCCTACTTCATGTCTTTGAAAAAGGCAACACTAAAGTTCTAAAAGTAGCTTACAAAAAATGGATCTGAAAAATCAAGAGGCATCTGGTTTCATATGAGAATGTTGACCTAATATGCATATGGATAAACATGTCTCACTCAAGACTCTGGTTGATTTTGGAAAACCATCTTCGATGAGCTGATATGGTGGAACTATCCTAAAAATATTTAATGTGACTTAATTTTTCTACCTTTTAATTTATTGCCTTGCATAACATATAAACTAAGCCAATATTTTACAAGTGAAAGAACATTGAGCAAGAATTCGGAGAACTTGTTTCTAGTCTTGATTCTACTGCTAACTAGTTTTGTGACGTTGGATAAATTGCTTAATCTCTCTGGCTCTCACTTGTTGTTGTTGGTTTTTTTTTTCCATTTGTAAACAAAAGTCCTTGAGTAAAACTTCCAGTTCTACTACAAAGACTGTGATACCCGGAATTAATGCCATCACAATAGTTGATACCAGGAAATAGAAAAATAGGATTCATTGTCCTAGAATGAGGCTTTATATTAAGCCTCTTAGAACATTTAACTTCATCTGATTGAGCACCAAAGGCATTTTTGGGTGCAAGTTCATGCTTTTGAAAGTCCATCCAGAGAAACCTTTGGAGTATTAAGTGGCTAGAAACTTATCACCTGACCCCTAGGTGTGGCTATTGTGTTTAAAAGCAATAAGATTATCACCTTAGAGATCAATGTGGTGAGTGGGGAAGACATTTCTTTCATTACATAAACTGTTACTAGAAATCTGGGACTGGAATGACGTGGTAACAACTACTGAAAACCCCAAATCCTATACTGTACTTTTAACAGACTAAAATCCTGAGATAAAACCAGTAAATATTGTATCTTACAAATCTGTTTGGGTACTGTAGTCTATTTAAAGCCATGAGAGAAAGAAGTAATATTTTGATTACCTTTGTAAACACAGGAGCTGCAATGATAGGTTTTCCATCCAGTCCTTGCAAATAGTTGGTAGGGCTCCGACACTGTCAGAAGGGAATAAACAGTAGATTTACTGTCCCTATCATTACTGGGTAGATGAGTAAGTAAACACAACACATTTACAGAATTTGGTGTATGAAATTAATCTAAACCCAAAAGACTGCCATTTTCTAAGTCTATGAATCACGGATTTCAAATTTTATACTGAATTGACTGTATTTTTTCCCTAGGTCATTGTGGCTGTAAATATGTGCCCACCACCTCACAAATGAAGCTCAATCCCTGAAGAGTTACCATAGAACTTCCGAGCCTCCACAGATCACGATTTGAAAACTATTGGATTAGAACTAAAATGTGACCCCCTCTGGATTACTAAGTGGCTTAGATAAGTCACCATTTAAATTTTTTTAAATGGTTTTAAGTCAATAAATATATCAATAAAGCATTACAAATATGTTTACATTAGTATGATTTTATATTTTTAGATCTATATGTTTCATATATATATGCCTGGAAAATGAATGCAATTATCTGCTAGAAACTATTAAAAGAGGGTACCTCTGAGGAGTGGGAGCATGGGATTAGAACCTTAAGTTTTTACTTAATATATTTCTGTATTTTTTTTTTAGTGTTTTCACATTAAGCATGTATTATTATTATCATCAGCATCAGCATCATCATCAACTTGAAGAATGAGAGGCTTTAATGTATTTTTAGAAATAATTTCATGGTTGTTGTTTTAGAAAGTAGACTTCTTTACAGCTCCATGAAACTGAGTTTCATGATATAGAGTTGCCTGGGGCCATTGTGAGAGCCATATCAATACCCTAATGCCAATAAAGCTGGGATTTTAGAGACCAATTTGTAAAGAGTTTTTTTCCTATGAAAGTTGCCTAGGAAGCTAAAGAATATGTTCTCAAAGCAACAGGAACCACTGATACTGTACATCAGAAGCACAGCTTATCATGATCATGAAGTGTGTTACCCAAGGCCATTATGAAGGTGCAACAGAGAAGGACATGATCATGCCATACAAGATAGTCATGGTCACAGTGCCTGTCTGGCACAGTCCCTGGCACTTGCATTTCACTTAGCTTCTTGTACCTGCTGGATGATTGACACACTCGGCTGGGCCACCACATGTTGGGCTTGGGGTGCTGCTGAAGGAATGGCTGCAGAAGTAGTGGGAGGGGATGACACCTCATTTGGCTTCTGGACTCTGAGAAATGATTAAAATATGTATAAACAGACCTATCATTTCTTGTGAAAATTCTTTCAACAAAGTTAGTAATGTTATCCCTGCCTATAGTTAGATGTAATACAAGTCTTTAGTCAACAATATTCCATGAGCTATTACTGAGAGCGTCTTTGCTCTCTGCTGTGTTAAATGTAAACAGGAAGGTGATAAAACACACCATGCTTGTCCTTGAGTTAGTTGCTCTCAGCCAAGCTGGAGACCTGTGCATATTTACAATCGAGAATCCAGACAACTGCTATGACTGAACACGTGCAGAAGATAATTTTTGAGATTTGTCTTGTTGCCCTCTGTATTTTCCCTCCCCCTCCTATTTCAAGCAAGACACCAACCAGACTTTGTAAATCTTTGCTTCTGGGATTTTGGTGTGGCAGAAAGATGAAATAGCCTGAGTCAATGAGCTCTCCAAGTTTACACAAATTAAAGAGATTATTTGAAGAGCAAGAGAGCCAAGAAATATTCTTAAGAGGCTACAGAGGGGAGATTATTTTAGTTTTGTGGATCTTGCCAGAGAACCTGACAAGAGGGAGAACCTGAGTCCAGAGGGGATGGTAACCCCTGTGATTAAAGGGTCCCACTCTCACTAAAGTCATCAGTACCCAAGTGTATCAGGAAGCACTGCACTCAAAGGGAACTTGAGGTCTGGAACATGGGCCTCTCCCCTGCATGGGTAGATGACAGATGACAGAATGGGTTTCCATTTTGTTTATTTCTTTTAAAAGATTTTATTTATTTATTTTTAGACAGAGAGGAAGAGAGGGAGAGAAACATCGACTGGTTGCCTCTCACACGCCCCCAACCAGGACCTGGCCAGCAACCCAGCATGTGCTCTGACTGGGAATTGAACTGGTGACCTTTCAGTTTTTGGGACAATGCCCAACCCACTGAACCACGCCAGTCTGGGCCCTTTTTGTTTAGATGTTACCTCTGTCTGCTTCAGCTTCCTTGTTTCTCAAATGGGAAAATAATTTTTTTTACCTCATAGGGTTTTTGTGAGGGTTAAAGAAGGTGATTCATGTGAGATGCATGGAGCAGTGTTTAACGTCAAACACTATTGGTATCCATATCCATATCTATAGCCCAAGGATCTTTTCACAATCATGCAGGAGGAAGGGGACATCCAATAATGACTGATTAAATATTTTCCTAGCCAGGTAAGTTGGGGCCTCAGAAGCAGAATTATGTCATGATACAGAGGCTATTAGTGTTCCCAAAGCACCTATTTTCTTTTTCTACAATAATGGAAACACTGACTTCTTCACATGGCTACTCTAAGTGGAGACGGAATTTCCCAACCTTCACTGAAGGTAGTGTGCCCACGTGACTACTTCCTGGTTATGAAATATGAGGGATAGTGATGTATGTGACTTAAGAGAAATGACCTTAAATGGGGGCAGGGCATGCTCTCATTTCTTCCAGTTTTAGACTGAGAAGATGAGAGGCCACACCTTAGAATTAGATGAAGTAGAAAGCTGAAAGCAGACTGGAACCCAGTGGACTATGAAGTGGTTTTAGCAGCTAAATCCATATTTGTTATGCAAATGAGAAATAAATATCTCATATTTAAGTCATTATTTTGAGAGTCTATTACACATATCTGAAGCTAAATCCTACCTATCACAAGTAGATGTAAAGAAAATAAACAAATAAGATATTTCTTGTTTATTTGAGTATGTGTATCAAAATTAATACACATTAGGCTTATAACTATATTATGAAAGCCTTGAGGAAGGAGGCATGAATGTGTAAGGGAAGAGAAGTTTATTATAGAACTTGACTGGGTGTTGAAGACCAGGCAGAGAAGGAGATAGGACATTCCTAGCAAAGTGCACAGCTTGAAGAAGGGGGCGGGGATTAACCGTACATTGTGTGAGTGAGATGCCACAGTGTGTAGAGCTTGAGGTGGAGGAGTGGGGAGGGGAGGCCAAGAAGGCCTGGTTGATTACTGAATAAGGCTTTGTGTGCCATGTTAAGATTTTTAAAAAATTTTGTTTGTTTTGTATTTTATTTTCCTGTGGATATTTTTTGAAGTCAAGAAAATGATTGGATCAGAATGATCTTTTAGAGAATAAATGCTTGTATTTGGAAATTATGAAAAAGAAAAAGGCTGGGGCACCTGTAAGGAGGTGACTGGCAATAAAGAGGCAGGAAAAAAGGAGAAACTGAACTGAAGCCATGAGAATAAGGAAGTGAGTTGAAGGGAGAAATCATCTACTCTGGCTATCAATTTTCATATCTGGACAAAAGCAAAAAGCAAATTATCATTTCAAGGCAGGCCTACATAAAGGATTTTGAAGAATAAGATATAATTTCTGCCCTTAAAGAGTGATTACTCCCTGTAAGGGAGGACAGAATATGCAAACACAGCCAACAACTCTCTAACTAGTCTTCCAAATATTGCTGCTTGTTTCACGTGGTCTCAAGGAATGGCTCTTCTGTTTCCAGTTCTCATGCCTTCTCTCCACTGTTTGGCCACAGTGACCTTCTCTCTCTTGTTTGGGGGTGTCCACTGACTGTTCTTTTTAGCTTCTGCTGAAGGCCACCAACTATGTGTCACCCTTCCTGATCTCTCTTTACCTCCTCAACCAATTGAGTTCTTTATACCAAGTCTTTTGCACCTTGCACATAATTGTCTATTATACTTTATTACTCTTACTGTCTATATGCTTGATATACATCTCTTGCTATATTTACTATGTATTTCATTCTACTAGACTGTAAGTGGGAAGGCAGGAAGTATCTGATTTTTCTTAGTACCCATTGCATCTTGTGAAGTGTCTGGGGTAGAGTAGGTGCTTAGTCAATATTTGTGGAAAGTAATGAATAGATGAAAATAACAGTTCAATTAGTACAGTTCAACTCAGTACAATTGTTCAGCAAAAAGGTTATGACTTGCCTAGGTCACTCACATATATAATTTAGTATCACCAGGTTTTGTGTTCTTGTGAATAGTATTATTTAGTCAGAAAACATGGAATTTTTTTGAACCACTGTTTTTTTTTACTCTGTAGATATAGGTATGATAAATTTCATTGGTGATACCTCATTTTTAAAATATAAGAAATGTTAAAATTAATCTGCTAGGCAAGACTTAAGCAAAATTAGAATTACCGATTCATTTCTTCCTTGTTAGGGTCCCCTTCTGAGTCAGAAGAAGAAGCCCCTGGAAATATAAAAACAAGACATGACATTTTTATGCTAATTTTTAAACTGGTTCCAAGGCATTTGAAGACCTATGGAATTTCAGACCTAGAAATGAACTCAGTGAATCCCTACACTAACAGTCACTTTTACATATAAGGAAAGAGTCCCTAAGTAGATGAAGGACTTGCTCAAGGTCACATGGCTAATTAGTGATAGAGTTCAAATTAACTGGTCCAAATTCCAAATGTTCTTGTATATAAAACACTTGCTGATGCCTTTGGATTGATAAAATACTCTTTGAAGACATTAATATGGTGTCCATCAATTCTCTTGCTCTTGACCCACACAGATTAAATAGAAGAAGGGATTATGCGTACGTTGGATTCCAAACATTGTAGGTGTAGGTGGATGCTCTTCCTTCCAGTCCTAATATTAACAGTCACATTTCATCTTAGGAGTGGGGTGTTTGAAACTCTGTTGCCACAAATTTAAAAAAATCAGCGATCCAATCTCAGCACTCTTGAGCAGAGCTTTAATCCTGGATATACTTCTCAATATAGTGAATTCCAGAAAGATTTAACAGAGCTAAATCTGGAGGCATTTATTGTACTCCAAAAATTTGAGAATGAAAACATATAATTCTATTCATGTATTATTCATTATTAGTATCTTTATTCATACATCTATTCAATAAATGTTTATCAGATACCCACTAAGTACTTGGCACTATACTGGAGATACAGAAGAATGAGACAGTACCAGCCTTACAACCTAGTTTGTTGTACATGGGTACTTATACCATAATACCAAAGTATTTAAGTGCTGAAACTAGGCATACATAAGGTATTATAGCTGATAAAAGTGCTGAAGAATGGTTCCCAGAAAAACCCAGTGGATGAGATAAATGCAAAAAAAAAAAACCCCTTATAGATATATAAGGAACATAAATTGATTTATTCCCTAAAATTAGTCGTATAAATTTGGTGCTGATATAAATCCTTTCCAAGGCTGCCTAATGGTCTCCCTTCTTTTACCCTTGAATCCCTGTGGTATATTCTAACCCAGGAGTCAGAGTGACCCTGTTAAAAAGCTATGTCAGATCATGTCACATCTCTGCTCAGAATTCTTTATAGCTTCCCATCTCCCTCAGAGTACTAGTCAAAGTCCTTGCAAATGATTTATGAAGACCTACATAATCTTCTCACCTTCCTCCTTCCATCTTGAGCCCATCTTGAACTTTTGGCCTAACTGATCCTTTCTTCCTTGTTTCCTCCACCCTGGCCACATTGACTCATCTCTGTATCTTCAGACAGGCACACTCCTACCTCAGGGCCACTGCACTTGCTTATTTCTCTGCCTAGAGTTCTTTTCCTTTGAATATCCTTATGGCTCACTGCTTTCTTTCCCCCAGGTCTTCACCTACATGTCGCCTAGTTAGTGAGGTCTTCCTTGATCACTCTATCTAGAATGGCAGCCAACACACACACACATTCATACTTCCTATCCCCTTTTCTTCCTTTCTATGCATATTCCTTCCATTGTGTGTGTGTGTGTGTGTATATATAATGAGAATAATATATATATATAATATATATATATTTCTCATCTATGTACATGTAAATAGATATCTATCTATATCTATCCATATCTATCTATCTATTGAGAATAAAATATATATTGGTCACTGCCCTTGGCTCCTGGCACAGAACCCCTAAAACCCTTAAAATTTCCTAATTGATGAGCCCTTTAGAGCATCTCTTTTTCTAATTTGTCTTTGACCGCATTCCTGATACAGGGCTCCTAAAACTCTTATGAAGTCCTAAGTGATAAGGATGCTAGGTGCATATTTTGTCCTAATAAGATAACTGGGTGGGCTCCTCTCTGGTTCCTGGATGGGGGCTTGTCACCAGAAAGACTGAGCCATGATTAGAAGCTTGGAATTTTCAGCCCCATCTCCAATCCCCTAGGGAGTGAAGAGGGGCATGAAATGGAATAAATAATTGATCATGCATATATGAGGAAGCCTCCTTAAAATCTGACATGAACATCAGCCCACAGTGTCTGTGGCATTATGGATGAGATACGAGACAAATTCACATGGACTACCAAGTGCTGTGCAGGAAAAGGGATGGCGTGGCCATTCTCAAGAGGATAGCTCCCCGACCCTTGCCTTGACAGGTTTTATTGGGTTTAATTTGCACAGAAATAAAGTTCATCAATCATTGTCAGGCAGAAATGATAAAACACTAGATAACATTCAAAGAACTCTGAGGACTTATTCTGAGTCAGGGTCAGATAGCTACAGGGCCATAAAACTTTGGGGAACAAACTCACTTCCTGCTTGGTCCTTTATTATTTAAATTGAGGATATTTGCAAGGTAGGCTTCACAGGATTTTACGTATTCTTTTTTAGGCCTGATCACCCTAGGGAACCTGCCCTTTCCAGCACAGGGCTACACCCACCACTGGCATTGTTTCAGGCTTAAGTCAGGCAGGGGAAGTAAGACAGCCAAGAGATCAGGAGATTTCTTGCAGACAGAATGAGGACTCAGGCTATGTCAAAGCCAAGGGGCAAGGGTCCATCACCCCCTTTTTCTATAGCCCCCAAATCCTTCCCTGGGGGCCCCCATGATTGTACTTGTCTTAGGTCATCTCTCCCTTCAGGAATCTTACCCATCATTGGCTAACCAATCAAGCACTGGGGGCCAAGCAGGGTGAAGTAAAAGGAGCAGAGGCAGTGCCCCTGCCAGGGAGATAAGCTTTGTCTCCTTAGTGGCTTATGGTCCTAAGGTTGCTCAGTCAGCCTTAGCCATGGGAGGGGTTACAGCTTCTGAAACCAGATAGGGCGGTTCCCAACAAAAATCTTAATAGTATGGGGGTTTAGAGAGTTTTCAGATTGGCAAACACATCCACACCATGAGGGTGATTCCCCCCAGCTCCACAGGGACAGAAGTTCCTACACTTTGGACCCTCCAGAGCTCATCCTCTTTATCTCTTCATCTGTATACTTTATCCATCTGTATACTTTATCATATAATTTTACAAACTGGTTAAGTTTTTTCCTGAGTTTCGTGACACACTCTAGCAAATTAATCAAAACTGAGTAGGGGGTCATGGGAACCTCTAATTTGTAGCCAACCCAGATAGAAACTGTGGGTAACCTGGGGACCTATTATTTGTGATAGACATCTGAAGTGAGGTGGGAGTAATCTCATAGGACAGAGCTCTTAACCCATTGGATCTGACACCATCTCCAGGTAGATGGTGAGATAAATTGTAAGATACCTAACTGGTGTCTTGGAGAACTGCTTGTTGATATGGAAAGCAATCTCCCTCCCTGCCCCCAACACACACACACACACACACACACACACACACACACACACACACTGGATTTGGTAATCTGAACCACTTCATATACCTATCATGTCATATATCTAATTTACTGACCTCATTTATTTTATGTCTCTACATTACACTATAAATTCCATCTTTCCATGAACCTAAGAATTTTTGTCTACTTGGTTCACTTTTGTTATCCCCACTGCCTAGAAGTGTGTGGGAAAGTAAGCCCTCAATTAATGTTTATTTATTATAACTATATGTCTTACTAACAAGTGCCATGTTCCAAGAGTATTTTGCTTTACCTTCTATATAAATCTCAGCAGAGGTTGAATCTGTCCCATAGATGTTAGAAGCAAAGCAGGAATATCGTCCCGTGTCCTCTTCAAAGGCTTCAGCAATGGTCAGTGAGTGCAGATTTCCCGCCTGGACAATATGAATGTCTGGGGAATTTTCAAGCTCCTTGCCTTCACAATACCACCTGTAAGGAAGGAGATATTGGACATGAGTGAAATGTGAGAATCAATAACACAGATGGCTCCAGATGTTCCTAAAGAAGAGAACTGTGACAAACTTAGAGTGAGAACATGAAATAATCCATTACTGTGGTATAATTAATTTAATTGTAACAATGAGAACACCTGGCAGTATTCTAATCACATTGACCCTTTACTCAGAAAATTAGAAAGTGACTTCTATTAAGAATAATACAACTGTGAGAAGATGGATGAGAAAGCAAATACAGCCAACTACGAAGAGCAGGGTTTATAATGTAGAACTTGGTTTCTCCTAAAAAGACTTACAGCTTTCTATAAGTAAGTACATGTTCAGCTTATTTGAAGAGGAATCTAAGGAGTATTAAAGGTTCATGAAGTTGAGTGTGCCCATTCCCTACTATAAAATTTCATCTGACATAGCTAAATAAAAACATTTTGTTAGTTACTTGAGTCATCAAAGTAAGGAGAGTGTGTCATAGTCACACAGGAGTGGCCCCACTCTAAAAATAACCTAAGTATATGTCTTTAGGTTATGGTATTTTATTTTAATTCTTTATACTTAAAGACAAAAATTTTTATTATAATATAGTTTTTTGACCAAAAGTTTACACAGAATAATACATAAAGTAAAGTTTAATATGTGGAGGTGCATAATAAGAGGAAGCAACACTAAAACTACAGGGAAACACCATGTCTCATATAATAGATCTGCAAAAGTGTGAAAGTTTGACCATTCTCTCACACTGCTGGTAGAGATGTAAAATGGTACACCTCCTATGAAAGGCATATGGCAACAAGTGCCAAAATTACAGATGCATCTGTCCTTCGACTCAACGATCCCACTTGTGGGAATCTACCATACAGGTACACTTGCATACATACCAAATGACAGATGTACAGGTTACTCATTTAAATAGCAAATGACTGGAAACAACCAAAGTGTCTATCACTGGGTACTGGTACAGCCATATAGAACTATGCAGTCTAAAAAGAGAATGAGATCGCTATGTATGGATATAGAAAGTCAAGATACACAGTTAAAATTTCAACAGTAAGGTGCAGAATAGTGTGTATAGAGTGTTAGCATTGTGTAAGAAATGTGGCAGTTGAAAAAACTGAAAACCAAGTGCCTATTTAGAGATTGTCAATGATAAAGAAGCTAGTTTGTACATCAGAACTCCAGCAAGTCTCGGGATCTGGAGACACAAGTTTGGGGATGTGGAAACACACTGACAATGAGGGAGAAAACATGGAACTTAAAATAACATAACTCATTTCAAGTTTGGGAGATGAGCATTTAAATCCCCACAGCAGGTTGGCACCCTCTCTTCAGTTTGGGGATGCCCCAGAATGAAGGTTGAGTTGCTGCCTGCATGAGCAGCCACTCCACATTGGAAACAGGGCTTCAGGAGGGATTTCTCTAGGGAAAAACAAATGGGTCAGATGACTTTGAAACAGAATATTTAGGAGATGGTTTACAAACGTATTGGAGACTGGAGGCAAATTTGTGATGGGACCACAGAACTAAGCACATAAAAAACAAGATAGTAAACAACTCCAGGTCAAAGTAAAAAGTTGTACTAGCAAAAAAACATTCATTGTATCCTACTGGGCTTGGCAGTGAATAACACTTATACAGTAACAAAAAAGGTAAACATTAAATCTTTTTTACTGTATTTTTTCCATTACCATTTAGTCCCCTTATACCCGCCTTCTCTCCCACTTCCACAAACACCACACGTTGTCCATGTCCATGAGTCCTTTTTCCTTTTTTCCTCAATCCCTCCATCCCCTGTTCCCCACTTAGCTGCCATCCTGCTCTCTACGTATGAGTCTGTCTCTTAAATCTTTTAAAGGAAAGTGTGCTGTGCTCACAGTGAGGTGATGCAGACAGGAACAACGCAGGTGCTGGTTTAGTGAAGAAGCGCTAAACCCCCATCTTCTGAAACAGGAAGTCAATAGAAAACAGCTAATATCACAGCAAGCAAAAATGGCATAAGCATTACCCTGGTTCTCAAAGTGTAGTTCACGTTCTATGAAGGCAAAGCTATTTTCATGCAATAAATACTAAGACATTTGTCTTTTCACATGTTGACATTTACACTAATGGTGTGAAAGTCACTGTGGGTAAAATTGCTGGTGCTTTAGCAGTACAGATTACGGTACTATCAAAATTGACTAGTGGTCATTGTGTTCTTCACTACCACACTCACAGTTTTTTCTTTTTAAATCCAGTTTTACTTAAAAATATCCTTGATGAAGCAGAAAAATCATTACCTAAAAAGAATCTCAACCTTGAGTCCCTGAGTCTTTCTAAAATTCTGGGTGGTGAAATGGGAAGTAGTACAAGGCATTTCTACTGGATATGAAAATGCACGGTGTGATTTTTTTTTTTTAGTCGAATTAGGCACTGATGAACAACTGTTGGATTATGGTTATTCTGACTTGGCTATTCAGTAGTCATTTCCTCAAAAATGAAGAAAGGATGCCTGTCATTTCAAGTAAAAATAAGTAATAACACTTGTTGCCATTGAAAATATTCACACTTTAAGGGAAAAAAAAGAGTTTTGGAAAACATGGATGCCCCACAGTAAGTGTAGGGCTTCCCAATGCTTAAAGACTTTTAATGAAATCAATGATGATAATAACAACAGTGATTTTAAAAAATATCATGTAATAAAGTATGCTAACATTTGGAAGGTCTGCATTACCCATTTTCCAAATGACCACAATAGAGGATGTTACCCAAAGTTAGACAAAAGGTTTTACAGAGTATAAAATTCATTGGTATGGTTTCAGATTTCACATTGCTACCAACCTTAAAGAAACCAGAGCTAGTTGAATTTGAAAGTAGTATCAAACAACAATAGCAGCATTATCTGAAAATGTTATTAAAATAGTCCTCTTTTTCCCAAATACATATCTATATAAGGCTGGATTTTAAAAATTTAGTTCAACCCAAACAGCATATTATAACAAACTGAATGCAGAAGCAAATAGGAGAATCCAGCTGTCTTCAGCGAAGACAGACATTAAAGAGATTTGCAAAAAGTGTAAAACAATGCCACTCTTGTCACAAAATTTTTGAAAATACAGTTTTTTAAATAAAATGATTTGTTAGCATGTTTACTATTATTTAAAAATAGATAAGTAAATAAGTAAAACATTTCTCAGTTTTAATTTCTAATGTGATAATGACCATATAAATATAGCCCCCATAAATAAAACCTCTCTTTTGAGTCTCAATGACTTTTAAGACTGCAAAGGGATCTTGAGAAGAAAAGTTTGAGAACCACTGGCATAAATAATATGCCAAGAGGTAAATAAATAGAACACTGCAGAAAGAGTTGAAATTGGTCTGTTCTTTATTATTTGACCTTTTATGCAATGTACCTGTATTAATTTGATAAAGCAAATACAAATATTTCAAAACCAATAAATACCTTCCCTTACATAAATATTATAAGATTATCTCATTTCCTTAGATAATGTTTCTCTTTCTTACCAAAATGAGAGTGGAAACATCTATGAGCAACTGGACAGCCAGAAGGCAATAAGTGGAATAATTCAAATGCCCAAACTCTCTGTCAGAAGCGTTTTTGTCCGTACTCCGATGGCCAGGATGGCTTCAGCCAACTCCAAAGGACAATCAGTAGCCATCACTCTGACTTTAACACCATGACCCACTCAGAAAAAATGTACCAAGCAGGCTGCCTTCTGAAACAGTATTCAAATTTACCCAGCAACCCTGAAGACTTTTGAGGGTAAGGAGGAAAACTACTCCCTTCAAATGTCTATCCATGTTAGGGAATGCTTTCATAGAAATGCCCTGGCCTAGCTGCATGTTTTAGAATGCCAAATTCTCAGGACGGTTATAGAATAGCAGTGATTCATGGCTGAGTGGAAATGAGTCAGTGATCTGGGAAAATGGGGCAGGTCCAGATGATAAAGAATGACCCACCTTGAGTGCACTGAGGAGAGATCACCAGATCTGCTAACTTGGCTAGCCACAAGCCTGAGAATGAAGACACGGAAGAGACACTGTTTTCATTTTTAACTGGACTTTTGGGTCGCATATCATCATTCTGCTGTTGGTGACTCTTTTATCTAAAACATGGCTTGTATAAATGTTGTGACTCATTGCTTTAGCACATTAACAATTTCTAAATGTAATTTGAACGTGTTATTCTGACTCACCAGTAATAATGCTCATTAAAAGAAGGATTACTCAGAGCCTTTCTTTAGCTCTGTTCCAGCCCTTCCAGTACTCTGTCCTACCTTTTATTGTTCCCTCTCCTAATACCATGTTCATTTCCAACACAGCACCTATATATCACTTATAATTATATATTTATTTTATATACATATCCCTCTCCTTTAACTGGACAATACAGACCACAGAGCAGAGATTACTATATTTTGCTGTGGTTAATGCCCACTTTTTGCCCAAATTTTTGAGGGGAAAAACAAGAATGTGTATTATAATACACATTGGCATAATGATTACATACCACAAGTATAATAATGGGTATAATAATCCTGTGTATATTGCACACAAAACATGGGTGTGCATTACACATGGCAAAATACAGTATCACATTTGTTTTGCTTACCACTTATTTATCTGGCTCTTAGCCAGGTAGGGCATCCTAGCTGCTTTAAAAAATGTTTTGTATACAGGTCACATCCATGTATTCAACATGGGTGTTGTATACACCCTTTTAAATCCTAGTGATTTTACATTAGGATTATTATAGCCTAAAGTCTGTTTTGTTTTCATTTTTCAAGAAGGCTTGAGGTCTAGAAAAGATCTTTCTTTGATTGTCTATAGCCATTTTTGTCTAACAATGCCTGATCTTAAAGGAAGAGTGTAAAGCCAGAAAGAGCTAAAGGTAGTATATTTACTTATTGACATCTTCAGCTCTCTCTTTGACCAAACCAACTCTTCGAATACAGAGTCAACTGGAATATATTGGACAAAATGATAACATTAAATGTTTTCTAACAGGACTCAAAGTTATATTGGATTTCATAACACAACTCAGTGTTCTGTATGTCCTTTTGGACTGTTACTGAATTAACAAACATTTTCATAGCTAATGCCTATATTCCACTGAGAGGAATATAGGGGTACAATGGGGAGATTTGTCTGTACTTTAACTGTTATTAAATTTGAGTTCTTCCAGGGGTAACTTCTTGGTAACTTAAGAAAAGCATAAATACATAGTTGGATAATATAAAATCATTAAGATTACCCCTTACCACATAGTCTATTTTAGACAGCAAATCTGGGGATGTGAAGATGAGAATAATTCCTAAAATAATTTTTAAAGGACTAATTACTTTGAGCAAGAATGACTAGAAATTTTTACTTTCTCCTTGTATAATCCTTACCTTTTTTCTATTATTTTTTACTTATAGTACTTATATTATTTATAGTACTTATTATAAAATTACTACGTAATATACTCCCTTATCAAATTTACTATCTATTGTCCTTTACCTCATCTAGAATAACATTTGTCAGGAAATTTTGCTCTATTTACTGACAAATCCCAAGTCTTGGAATAGTTCCTGATGCATAGTGAGTACTGAATAAATAATTATTGAATAAATGAGTAAACAAGTGAATGTATTAAATTTTCTAGTTTTGTTATTAATGCAGTGTACTTGGTTCCTTCAAATGACATATTTATAGTACATTTCTTCCTTTCTTCATTTTGCTGTTAACCTTTCAGAATAAATTCTTCTATTTGTTCAATCTGGAGTCTCTTTCATAATGTTGCATTTGTTTGTCTCAAGAATTCAAGTTTTGTTTAACATTATAAAATCAATGTTCTTTACCATACAATAAAATTAAGGGGGGAAATTAATAAAATGATCTCAAGAAAAATTCAACATCCATTAATTTGTAGAAAATCTTAATATTCCTAAACAAAAGGAAATTATAACAAAATGCTACATAATGGTGAAAAATGGAAGTAATTCCTTTAATATCATGAACAAGACTATAGTACCTAGTATCAACACTTCTATTCAACATTGTCCTAGAAGTCTTAGCCAGCTTAACAAGGAAAATGAAATATAAGGCACAGGATTAGAAAGGAAGAAGACACCCTTCCCCCCCACGAAAATTTATAGGTAAATTCTCATTGTAGCAAGGTTAGAAAGCAAATATACAAAGGACAATTGTATTTCATACATAATAAGCATAGAATGTGATTTTTTAAAAGGTATTTATAATAGCATAAAATGAGAAATGTATGAATAAATCTAAGGCTCAAAGTAAAAATTACAAATCTTCATAGAAAGACATTAAATAATACCTAAACAGATGGAGAAATACACCAAGATTCTGAATATAAGGACTCAATATTTAATTTTATCAATTTATTTTAAATATTTATTTATTGATTTTAGAGAGAAACATTGATTTGTTGTCCCACTTATTTATGCATTCATTGATTGCTTCTTGTGTGTGCCCTGACCAGGGATCAAACTCACAACTTCAGTGCATTAGGACAACACTTGAACTAACTGAGCTACCTGGCCAGGGATAAGCCTCAATATTTTAAAGATGTCAAATTCTCCCTAAATCAACCTACCATTTCTGTACAGTTTTGAAAAATCTTAACAGATTTTTAAAAAATTTTGTGGAATTTGACAAGATGATTCTAAAATTTATATTGCAGAGAAAAAAGACAAGCAGAACAAAAAAGAAAAAAATTAAAGGATTTTTTTATTTAAAAATAATCAAAACTGAAAAACTGCTTTTATACTCCTAAATTATGTTAAACATATTTCTGAAGCTCTCTGGTAGAATCAATACATTAAAAATTAAATTGCAAAAAAATAAAAATAAAAACAAAAATGACAGAGATCTTTACTTTTAAATTTTAAAATATAATTTAAAATATAATTTAAATTTTGAAATAAAATTTACAATAAAAAAAGCCAAGAAGAGCCCCAAATCCTTAAAAGGAAAAAAGTAGAAATCAAGAACTATAAAAAATCTATTGTAATGAGGTAAATGAACCAAGGAAAAGAATAAAGAGCTCAGAACTAGACCTGCACATTTACAGTTTTGAATTATGATGAAGCTGGCATTATAGATCACTGGGGAAATGATGTACTTTCCAATAAACTAGAACAGTTAGTTATCCAGTCTAAAAAAAGTTCAAATGGGTTCCCTGCTTCACACCTTACACAAAAATCAATTTTAAATAAAGTAAAAGTTTAGTTTCTTTATACTCCCCTTCCAGAAAATGGTAATGGAAAAAAAAATACAATAAAAAAAGTGGTTGAAAAAAAGTTTTTAAAGCTAAAATGTGAAAGGCAAAACTATAAAACTTTTAGAAGACAATATACAAGAATATCTTTATTACTTTGATGGTAGAAAAATATTCCTTAAGACACAAACTATAAAAATCAAAACCATAAAAATTAATTAATTTGACACTAAAGTTAAGAAAAGCCAACTATCAAAGGATATCATAGAAACTATAAAGAGACAAATCAAAGAGGGAGAGGATATTTTCACAACACATATGTCATATGATTGGAATCCTAATCATATTTTTAGAAGTCTTACAAATCAATAACAAAAAAAGAAACTGACAGAAAAGTGAGTAAAAAATATAAACAGACTCTTCATAGAAAAATGAACCCTAAATAGCCAATAAATGTATTCTTAAAAACTCTCAACTTGTTAGTAACTACAGAAATGAAAAATAAAATCATAACAAGATATCACTTTATACCCATCAGACAGACAAAAATGTTTAAGTCTTATAATGTCTGTACTGGCAACAATATAGAACTGTTGGGAACGGCCCTGCTTGGTTTCAGAAGCTGTAATCCCCATGGCTAAGGCTGAGTGAGAGACCTTGGGAACATAAACCACTAAGGAGACAAAGTTTATCTCCCTGGCAGGGGCGCTGTGTCCACCCACTTTACTTCACCCTGCCTGGCCCTGGGTGGATGACCAGTTAGCCAATAACAGGTAAGATTCCTTAAGGGAGGGATGACCTAAGACAGGTATGGTCACAAAGGGGCCCTCAGGGAAGGACTTGGGGGCTTATAGATAAAGGGGGTGATGGACCTTCCCCCCTCAGCTCTGACATAGTTTGAGTCCTCATTCTGTCTGCAAGAAATCTCCTAATCTCTTGGCTGCCTTACTTCCCCTGCCTGGTTTAAGCGTGAAACAATGACAGAGGGCGGTACAGCCCTGGGTAGGAACAGGCAGTTCCCTGGGGAGATCTGGCCTAAGAAAGAATGCATACAATCCTTGAAACCTGCTTTGTGAAGAATGTCCTCATTTTTCTGATAAGGGTCCAAGCATAAAATGAGTTTGTTTCCCAAAGTTTTATAGCCCTTCAGCTAACTGACCTTGACTCAGAATAAACCCTCATAGTTCTTTGTATGTTATCTATTGTTTGATCCTTACTGCCTGACAATGATTGATGAGTTTTACCTGTATTCCTGTGCAAACTGAACCTAGTAAAAGCCCACTGAGGAAAAGGCTCCTGGCCCTTCTCCTTTGAGAGTTCAGCCACCTTTCCTCTCCAAGCAAATCATGTCTTGGTAGACTTATTCTCATCCACGGTGGATGGGCAGCCCTGTGGGCAAAGCTCCCCAACATAGACAACCAGAACTCATATACAATGTTGGTGGAAATGTTAACTGAAACAACTCTTTTGGAAAATATGCTCATGTTATTATAAAGTTGAAATTGTACATACTCTGCTTGTAATTTCATGCCTAGACACACACATTCATGCAAAAGGAAAATGTAGACTGTTTTTTAATAATATTGTTCATATTAGAAAAAAAACTGGAAGCAACACAAATGTACATCAATATCTTCTGGCCTTGCAGTTAAATACTATATAGTAATGAAAATGGGCGAATTAGAGTTATATGCAAAACATGGACATATATTTCAGGGGAAAAATTCAAGTAGTAGAAGAATATATACATTATAATTCCACTTATATGACATTTTAAAACATACAAAACTTGTTAATATCATTTTTAAATGTTTTATTATAGAAACTTTCAAACATACACAATGTAGAGAAGCTGGCATAATAAACCCCATGCATATACATTATTTAGCTTCAACAAATGAAAACGTTTCTTTTATATTCTCCACTTTTCCCCACCTTGGATTATTTTAATGTAAATCCAGGATTTTTGTCATTTGGCCTGTAAATACTTCTGTATCAATATTGCGTAGGAACATAAACTAGCCTGGTTTTTCATCTCAAAATAGATCCTTCCTCAAAGCACCACGTGCGACAGTGAAGTGACTGCAACGGAGTCTGTGAGGGTGTTCGGTTGGAGGAAGGACTAAAGGTGCTAAAATGTTACCTGGAGATTACAACGCCTGTGGCAAGGAACCCAGCAGGTGTGAGGTCCCCATGGGGAGGTGCTTCCAGGTCAGGATATTTTTGAAGAAACTGCAGGAATGCTCAGCACAGAAATAAAGAGCTGTTTATTAAAATACAGATGTATGGGCCTCACCCCTACAGATCCTGAATCAGTAGTCCAAGGTGGAACCTGTGAATTTGCATATCCACCAAGGTCCAGGGTGATGCTCACACTGACGATCCAGGGACCTACTTTTAGTAGCATGTTCTAGGAGTTTCCCAAAATCTAGCTTCTGTTCCATCTCTAAACTTATCTCAAACCATTTCCTCTTCACTTTTCATGTTCTGGTGATACCACTTTCTTCAGTTTCTTTAAGCCAACAGTTGTATTGCTGCCTGCCTCAAGGACTTCCAATTTGCTGTTCCCTCATGTTGCAACACTTTTCCCCACACTCTACTATGCTGGGCTAACTTCTAGTCATCTTTTATGTCTAAGTGTAAACACCACTTTTTGGGGAAACCTTCCCTAATGTACCTATAAGGTTTGATCAGTTAGCTAAATGCCCCTCATTTATAACATTTATCACAATAGTAACTATACAATTATTTGTGATTTTTTGTTTTATTATTTGTATTCCTTTCTAGACTCTAAGTTCCATGAAGGCAGGGGATTCTTGTTCACTCCTTTAATCTTGGTGCCTATAACAGCACATGGCTCATAATTTTCACTTAATATTTCCTGGATGAACGAATGAAGAAAGTATTTGGATTTTCCCAGAAGGAAAAATAAAAAGCCCCTAAATAATGTAGTATTTTAAAATATTTACATAATATTTTACATTATAATTGTATATAACAGGGTGGGGACAAAGTAAGTTATAGTTGTTCACATGGAAAATAATATAATAATTAATAAATAATAAAGTAAACTGTTTCATGTACTCACAACTGTAAACCTACTTTGGCCCCACCTTGTATAATTACTTATAATATTTTAAAGAATTGTTCTGCTATTTAAGATAAACATATTTGTCTTTATAACTAATTTATTTCCTCAGCACACTACTTGAAGGCATAGGTCCAGAAGTACCAATAGAAAAATCTATCAGGCTTCTGGTCAAGATGGAGGCATAGGTAGACACATTTCACCTCATTGCACAACCATAAGAAGGAATACAACTAACTTAAAAACTAAAAACACCCAGAGCTGCCAGAAAATCACCCAGAAAAATATCAAGAACTGTACCACAGTCTGACAACCAAGGATTTAAAGAAGCTATATTCATTCATATGGGATACAGGGGGCAGAGACAGGGAATCCAGGAAGGGAGGACATGGTGTGGTGTTGGCAAGCCAGGAATGGTGAGGCAGGGCTGCAGGCAGAATGGGCAGTCCCACATTCACGTGGTGGGTAAAAATCAGGGACACCTTGTGAGTGAGTAATACCAGCCCCAGGCCAGATAGCAAAGCCCAGGGTTCCAAGCTCAGGACAAATAAAGCTGCAAACTTCTGGTTGTAAACCCAATGGGGGTTGGGGCACTGGAAGAAACTGCCAGTTGCTCAGGAGAGCGTGGGAAGTAGCAAACCCACCTACTCTGGGAACCACAACCAAGACAGCAGCTGGAGGGGTACCAGTCACATATGGGAAGTGAATGAAGTGACTGGAAAAGGGGAGAGTGCCAGGCAAGCCACCAGAAGTCAGCCAGCAGCAGCATTGGCCCCTCTTTGACCTCTACCCACATGGAGCCAAAAAGCCTTGAAGCAGGTTGCCCTGCCCTGGCAAATACCCGAGCCTCTGTCCCACACAATGTAACTGGTGCACTAAGGGAACCAAAGCAGCTCTACCTAGTACACAGACACAGGGAGGCTGCCAAATGAGGAGACAAAGAAATATGGCCCAAGTGAAGGAACAGAACAAAACCTCAGAAAAAGAACTAAGGGATGAGGAGATAGCCAACCTATCAAATGCAGAGTTAAAAACACGGTGGTCAGAATGCTCAAAGATCTCATTGAATATGGCAAAAGCATAAAGGAAAAAAATGAAGGCTGTATGAAGGGAAATAAAGAAAAATACATAGGAAACCAGCAGTGAAGGGAAGGAAGCTGGGCTTCAGATCAACAGTTTGGAATGTAAGTAAGAAATAAATGATCAACCAGAACAAAATGAAGAAACAAGAATTCAAAAAAATGAAGAGAGTTTAAGAAGACTCTGAGACATCTCCAAAAGGGCCAACATCCAAATCATAGGGATGCCAGAAGGAGAAGAGGAAGAGCAAGAAATTGAAAAAGTAATGAAAAAGAACTTCCCTAATTTGGTGAAGGAAATAGACATACAAGTCCAGGAAGCACAGAGTCCCAAACAAACTGGACCCAAAGAGACCATGCCAAGACACATAATTATTAAAATTCCAAAGGTTAAAGATAAAGAAAGAATCTTAAAAGTGGCCAGAGAAAGGCAGAGAGTAGCCTCCAAAGGGGTTCCTATAAGGTTATCAGCTGATTTCTCAAATGAAACTTTGCAGGCAAGAAGGGGCTGGAAAGAAGTATTCCAAGTGATGAAAGGCATGAATCTATAACCAAGATTACTCTATCCAGCAAAGCTATCATTTAGAATTGAGGGACAGATAAAATGCTTCCCAGACAAGGTAAAGCTAAAGGAGTTCATCATCACCAAGCCCTTATATGAAAGTTAAAGGGACTAATTTAAGAAAAAGAAGAATATCAAAACTATGAACAGTAAAATGACAACAAACTCACAACTGTCAACAACTGAATCTAAAACACAATAACAAAAAGAAACTCAGCCAACAACTAAGACAGGAGTAGAATCATAGATATGGAGATAGTTTGGAGGGTTATCAGGCAGCGGGGGAGAGGGGCAGAATGTGGGAAAAGGTATAGAGATTTAGAAGCATAACTGGGTCGGTACAAAATAGACAGGGGGATGTTAAGAACAATATAGGCAATGGGGAAGTCAAAGAACTTATATGCATGACCCACGGACATGAACTAAGTGAGGGGATTGCTGGAGGGAAGGGTGTACTGGGTAGAGGAGTGCATAGGGGGAAATATTGGGACAATTCTACTAGCATAATCAATAAAATATACTTTAAAAAAAAGAAAAATTAAATAACCAAAGCAGCCATTGACATCTGTAAAAGGTAAATTTGTGCTGCTTTAGAAGGTTGTGTACAAGCAAATATACTTAGTGTGACCCAGCTGTACATTCCTGGAGAAAGAATTTGGAGTCAGGATACAAAAAGGGATCATGGCCATTTGCTGTGAATTCCTGTAGACTCTTTCATCTGTGGGTAACACATGAATGTATTTCATTTTCTAAGACAAATCCTCCAATGAAGCTATGTCCAAGATTAACAAGCTTTAAACAATGCCAGTGATACAGGATCCCATCCCTACAAAACAGCAATTTTCACCCACTTCACTAGGAAATCAATAAACATATGTAAAAGTGATTTTCCAATGTGCTCAACTAGAGCTACAAGAACATAAGTAAAATACTAATTATATACAAGAGCATATAGCTACAAGGTTAGAGCCCCATTTCCAGGACTTATTATATTTCTTTGAAAAATAGCAAAAAGATGGTTTTCTTTATTGACAGTTGGTGTTCCTATATAGAAACCCAAAATGTCTCATTATTATTATTTTAATGCATTTTATTTATTTATTTTTAGAGAAATGGGAAGGGAGGAAGAAAGAGAGTGAGAGAAACATCTATCAGTTGCCTCCTGTTCCAACCAGGGACTGAAACTGTAGGTATGTGCCCTGACCAGGAACTGAACTGACAACCTTTTGCTTTGTAGGATAATGCCCAAACAACTCAGCCACACTAGCCAGGGCTATTTTAATGAATTTTTAAAGAATCCTCTGGATCAAAATCTATGTTCTTGGGTTTGGAACATATGAAGATGTCTTTGTTTCCATGGTAAGCAAGCATGTGAGGGCTAGAGGCTCTTTCTACCCAACCCTATTCAGTCCTCAAAGTACTTTTATCTTTCAAAAAAGTGTGAGTATGTGTGTGTGAGGTATGTATTGGATAACATGTAACAGATGAGATAGTGGGAGGACTTACTGCTAAAAGGTTGGAAAACACTATTTCAGTCTAACACTACTAGAAGTTAGTTCCAAGTATTACCTGTATTTTTAATCCCTTTGTAATTACAGAGATATTATGTCAGACTTTTCCCAGTGTTCATGTAATTCCATGGACTTTTCCCAGTTCCACTGCCTTCTCATTTGACCTTCAGTCCTGCATTTCTGACAGCCTATTGAATATGGTCCCTTTAACTCCTCAAACTCCAGTAATCAAACCCCTCCATAAATCAGCCACCTCTTCCATTTTCTCTGTCCTTGCCAGTGACCCCCATCATTCTACCAGGTGTCCAGCTTCAAAGTTGTAAATTATTTTACTCATCCTTCCTAGCTAGTCACCAGTTCAGCTTGATTTCTTTTCTCCTAAATATTGCTTGTTCATGTCATTACTTCCCCAGTGCTCCCACCCCAGGTATATTAGATCATTTGATGCCTGGGATAGCTTCTTTAGTGGCCTCTTCGCTCCATTCATTTCTGGCCTAACATTCTTCCAGATTGATTCTACCTAAATGCTCCCTTTCATACTGTTACTTTCCTGCACACAACTGTGGATGTATCCACTTGGTTCTGAAACCAAGTCTAAACCATTCTGCTTTGCTTTCAAGGCTCTTAAAAATCATCTGACTCCAGTGATTCTAGTTCAATCAGTGTCCTTCCTGTCACATATAAATATTTCAGTTCCAGTGTCTGTGCCTTCATATGAACAAGTTGAATGGATCTGGCCTAAAACAACCCATTCCTCTGCCTACTTCCTCAGTCTTTTCCCTCATCTTGTCTCACCTGTTACCCCATGCTCTCCACGTAATCCTGTACTTTCAGTTGCCTGAAAACACTTTTCTCTGGGCCTTTGCACTTGCTTTCCTTTTCCACCCTTGGTTTCCTCACACTGAAGTAGCACCTCCAGTGTTAAATCCTTTTTTACATTCCAGGCAAAGTAACCACATTTTACTTTGAGTTATTACATCCTATACACACTTCTATTACAGTTCTTATACAATATTGCAATGTTTTGATTACATTTATTTGATTGCTCTGTTAGATTTTGAACTACCCTCTCAGAATAGCTTTAGATATGGTTTCAAAACAAGGTCCTTGACCTCAAGCAACACACAAGTGTTCTGTATTCCTGGTGAGTCACTTTAGTAAATCCATAGGTATTTGCTGAATGAATGAATGAATGAATGAAAGTAAATTTCTACCTGAATCCTCCTCACTTTTCAAGGTTCAACTAAAACCCAAATACATCTCTGAAGCCTTCTTTGACCTTTCTAGCCCCCATCCCTTTTCTGAAGACAGATAGTTCTCCTGGTTGGTACTATAACAATTAGGATGATTTCTTTAGCTGGTTAGCAAGCTCCTTGAGGCAAGGGCACATGTTATACCTGCATTGTCTCAGTCACTGCATCAATCGTGGTGCTGAGCACATTCTAAAGGCTAAATAAATATTTGATTTCTGATCAGATGTATGTAAATTCTATGCTTAGGAAAATAATGATGGCTAATGGTCTACTTGAAAAATTCTAAATTTTTTCTTAATAAAGTTTAATTGCAGTTATTAAATTAAGCAGTAATTCATTCAGAAAATATTTAGTGAATACCAACTAATTCCTGGCACCAAATGAGTGGTTGGGATGCAGGCATGAATTCTATCAGTAAAGAAATTCTTCCCTGGTAAAATTGGTATTGCTTCATGGAAGCTGTGTACATTTTTTTCACCTTTAAATTTATAAATTTATAATTGGCTAGCTAAATAGTTTCTGAATGACCACCAGATTACTTTGTTTGGGGCAGACAGGGTCTTATAGTTCTTCCTGGCTGATTTTTCTCACAGGAGCACTGAATCTATTTCTTTTAATACTCACCTGAGGATATATATTTATTGATTTTAGAGAGATAGAGAGGAGGAATGGGGGAGAGAAAGAGAGAGAAACATTGATTGGTTACCTTCTGTATGTGACCTGACTGGGATCGAACCTGCAACCTTTTGGTGTACAGGACAATACTCCAACAGAGACACTGGGCCAGGGCTGAACTTTTTGTGGTAGTTGAGATTATTGTGGTCAAGAAATGGGGAGAATGAATTCTGAATGATTTGGTCCAATTTTTTTTTTGTCCAATTTATGTCCATAAGTTAGTGGTTTGGATACGACTAATCTAAGTAAGCTGTGTGTGTACCATAACTTGAGTGCTCACTGGCTTACTTAGACTCACCAGATGCCACTGATTTGTACCCATCACGGTTTTGTGCTGACCGTCTCACGAGCGTCCATGGGAGTGTCATCAGGCATGTTCAAAGCAGAAGGGTAGACACTGCCCTGGGTTGTTCAGTTTCAACATCTGCCATGTCTTGAGGCAACAGTCTCACTTCTGATTTAAACCTAAGTTTCTTGTTTTCCTCTTTCTTTATGGATTAGTTTACTTAACATTTCTGAGTAAACACTATAGGCCAGAAGTTGTGCTTGGTGCTCAAGATACAAAAGTAAAACAACAGAACTCCTGCCCTCAAGGAGGTCATTTAGATAACCAGATAGTAATTATATGCCACTGTAGAAATAATATTTAATATTACTTTATGTTGCCTTTAAAAAGCAAAAGTCAATATGTGAATATGTCTTTGGACTAGAATTCCTGGAACCAATAGGCATATATAAATAAAAATAGTATTATTAATACAAGTGCTGTCCTATAATAGGAATAAGAAAAAGATGAGGACTGCTTACACACTGAGAACAAGTGTTAAATAGTAATGAAGTCATGTTCTAGTGGTAATTCAGTATTAGGGAGGCACCGTAACTTGTACAGGACTCTAAATGCCAGCAATTCTCTACAAAAGTAATATACTTCAAGCACATTATTCACATATTATTACATTACAGTATTACAGGTAGCAAGTGCCACCCTGGGACTACAGCTGGATCCACATTTTGTGGGGCCTGAAGCTCTTAAATGGAGATGGTCCACATAAAAAATAAAATAAAATTAGAACACAAAATTAGGTATGGCTTATGCAAATGAGGAGCCCTGAAGCTTAAGCTTAATTTGCTTCACAGAAGAGCTGACTGGTAGGCACATAAAAGATGAATATTTTCTCTACTCATCTGTTATACTAGAGAAAGGCTTGGGCATTAGGAAGAATAGTATACATTAAGCTGATACCAAAAAGTTTATAATAAATACAATACCTATAATATGAGTCTCTAAATTGATCTTAGCAAAATCATCATTCTGCCTTTATTCTTTCATTCTATTATTTGGCTTTCTTTAAAATTGAAAAAATATCACAGGTATTCATTGGGTATAGATCATGAATACTTTCTTTGTTTAAGGTTCAAGTTCAGCCTATAGACTTGTGCTGTGTGATATCATAGTCATTAGCCACGTGCGTATTGGGCACTTGAAATATCGCTAGTACAACTGAGGGACTGAACTTTAAATTATGTCAATTTTAATTAAAAAAACTGATATTCAATTCAGTTACTACAAAAAATTTAAGTTTGTTTGAAACAACTTGCATATTTCAATCTACTTTTGCAACTCCAAATTTGATAAAATCTAAATGCAGTTTAATTATTTCCTAGAAAAATTTAGTGGCCAAATTGAGATGTACTATAATTGTAGAATTCACACTGCATGTTGAAGCCCTAGTATGACTAAAAGAATGTAAAATATAATATTAATACTGTTTACATTGATTACATGTTGAAATGATAATGTTTTCATATATTAGTTAAATAATATACATTTAAAAAGTTAATTTTGCTCAGCTCTTTTTACTTTTTAAAAACGTGACTATTAGAAAAATTTAAATTCCATATACAGCTAACATTGTTCTTCTATTATACGGTACTCTTTAAACTCTGGCTGTTTTTCTCAAAAGAGAGTATATGATTTTTGAAACCACTTACTTATAAGATAAACTTAGGAGAATTATGGTAGATGGAAAGCAATTAGTAAGCATTACTGATGGGTCACGTTTACCTTACTTGAGGTGGTGGAATTCCTACCACTATGCAATCCAACTGTACTCTGGTTCCTTCTGGAACTTCTCTGCTCCATAACTTTTGAGTGAATCGGGGAGGTTGTCCCAGAGGTTCTTCATAGTACAAGGATGAAGGTGAAGACCCTGGGGTGGTGTCTCCACCAGCAGCCTGCTCAGCTTCACGCCGCTTAGCTTCCTGCTGTTCAAGGGCATGATTCACTTCATTATCTCTAGTATCTGCAGGGATAGGGATGGGAACAGAAGCCCTTTCTCTCCTTTCTGATGTAGCTGGGAAACTGGAGCTATTTTCCTGCATAACTTTGTTTTGAGATTCCAATTTGCTCTTGTGGTTTTTGCAGGCACGAGGTCTAATCCTTTTGGAGCTATGGGCTTTGAAAAGGGAGGACAGCTCTTCAATAAAATCAGCAGCTTTATTCAAGAATACTTTTTTGGACTGGGCCTCAGAACTATATTGTAGCTTTGCTGTCTCCTGGGGACTCTCTTTAGAGTTGGTAGGACTGCGAGAGTTATCCTGGCAGAAGTTAGGGTCAAAACTTGATTTGGATGGATGTTTCATCTGATCAGAAGAAAGACGTTTTCTAGTTTGAGTTTCATCTTTCTCCAAAGGGTCATGATTGATGGCCAATCTTGCCAGATTTACACTTTCATCTAATTCTTCTTGGCTCAGAAATGCCGAAAGATCTGGAAGGTCATCTTGGCCTCCTCCTCCTTCAGCTGCTCCAGAAGGACTGCCAAAATGGAAAGGGTTGGAGGAAGGCTCTGCTCGACTCCTTTCATTGTTTCCCCGATGTCTAGTTTCTGCTAGATAGCTCTCTCTTAGAAGCTGAGAAATGGAAGTAGAAGCTTCTACACTGTCGTCTTGCATGCTGTGAAAAATAATAATAATGATAATAAGTTTGGATCATTTTCAGAGAATAACAAGTCTATGTTTATTACAGCATGATAGATTTTTAAGAACTTAAAGCTTGAAGTTTAAAATTGCCTAATTTTAATACATTTACAAAATTTACTATAAAGACTTAAAGATTATTTTCAAATTGTAAAATGAAGAGGAACTGAATGAGATTTTTATTGAAATTGGAAATAATAACACAGGCATTACCAATTTATTTAATTCTTTAAATACAAGTTCAATTGTGAAAGCTATGCTATAGCCACAGCAACATTAAATACAATTCCTAAGTTTGAAAATATCTGTAAAGGCCTTTTAGCTATAGAGTACTTTCATATACAAACAGAGATTTGCTCTCTTTCCTCTCCCTTTTACCTTGAATGCAATAAAATAATAGAAATGGAGAGATATTGACCTCAGCCTTGACCAGTGTGGCTCAGTTAGTTGGGCGTCATCCTACAAAGTGAAAAGTCGGTTCAATTCATGGTCAGGACATGTGCCTGGGTTGTAGGTGTGGTCCCCTGGTCAAGAGGTCAGGGCACGTTTGGGAGGCAACAGATCAATGTTTCTTACATCTGTAAGAAACGTCCTCTCTTTCTCCCTCCCTTCCGTTCTCTCTAAGATAAATGAGTTTAGGGGAAAAAAAGATACTGATCTCATAATCTCAACTGGTTGGTGAAAATGTAAACTTGATCTAACTCATGAAAATAATGCTTTTTTTAAAAACCAGAGACAGTTTAAATTCACTCTTGTTTATAGGATCAATCTGCTCTTGAAAACTATAATGATTAAGCCTTTTCAAAGAAAGTATAATTTAATTTCTACAAAGATATGAGTTAGTCCTAGGTTTCAAAATATCTCTTAAATTAACATTGGGGAAGAGGGGAAATGGGAGACAGGAAAATGGGGGGCAACACAGGATACTCTTCACTGTATACTCTTTCTTGACTTTTGAATTTTGATTATATAAACACATTATTGACTCAAAAAATAAATAATTGTTAAAGTCTTAAGAAAATGATTGAATAACCTTAGTTCTAAGTCCCCTGGACTAAAATTTCTGGTAATGCAAACCAATTTTATACTGTTAATATTATATCTATTTATTCATTCACACACTTACTAGATGGATGACAAACCTGTGAGCCATAGGATGCTACTCCTCTCTCTCCTCCTTAAAGATTCAGCTAACTGATTACTCTTCCCATTGACCTTAACTTTCTTAACACTCTACTCCATCTGCCACCACCAACAAATCAGAGGTGGTAATGGAGATGAAAACTATTCACCATTCTTGGCTACTAAGTGATGGGATTTATGCTGGGAAAATGGAGAGGAAAACAAACTCCTAAATCTTTTCTGGCTTTAAGATTCTATGATGAAACTTTTTTTCAGTACATTCCTTATATGATGGCCTCACTTATATCACAAATAAGGCTTTCTAGGAACGGCTTTAGTTCTCAAACTTTTAGAGTGTTAATCCAAAACTAATCACCAAATTGGCAAAGTAGGCAGTGACCTTGAGATGACAATAGAGATGGCTAATAGGATCACCTACATCGAAATGTTTTTCCACAGGTTTGCCACAGCTTGAGATTGCTGCCACTATTGCATCCACTTGTTTGGGTGAAATTTATTGTCTTTTAAAAAAAGGTTAATTGGGGAAGGGGGAGGTAAAAGAGGGTAAAGGGAGAGGTAGGTGCTGATGGAAAAAGACTTGACTTGGGATGGTGAACACACAAGACAATATACACATGATGTACTATAAAATTGTACACCTGAAACATATAAATTTTATTAACCAATGTCACCCTAATAAATTCAATTTTAAAAAAGAAATAAAGAGGAGTCAAGGGAAAAAAGAATAATTGGAAATGCAAAAGCATTGGATGGGTACAAAGATCGATCTACAAAGACATTTATCATAGTACAGATGATAATATTAAAAAAAAATTGGTACAGGGGCGGGGGTGGGTGGAGGTGGAAGAGGGTATAGACGGGATAATCGGTAATGGAAGAATACAATAAAAATAAATAAATAGAAAAAAAATTGGAACCCTATCCAATAGGAAATTAGTTAATTAAATTATGATATACCCATCAAATAGAACTACATGGCTATTTTAAATTTTTTTCTTTTTTTTAAATTTTATTTTAATCATTGTTCAAGTACAGTTTTCTTTAAATTTAAAGTGAATGATATACAAAATAGTATATAAAAGTGTAACTGATATCCCAGTTGAAAATTTGTCTTATTTGTGCATTAACTCTGTAGAAGGACAGTTAAAGATATATGAAATCAGGTACAAAATACCATTTGAAAATGTACAATTGAATATCCTTCTCATTTGTTAATCAACTATTTTAGTTTGAGTTTTTGTATTTATTTAAATGTGAGGAAGAAAATTAAGTGCTTTATAAGTCAGTATGGCCTCCTCTCTGCTTGTTGGGCATTACTGCATGTTGTGTTTTATTTTAATTATTTATTTTTTAATCCTCACCCAAGGATTTGTTTATTGATTTTAGAGGGATAAAGGGGGGGAGGGAGAGAGACATTGATGTGAGTGATAAACATCAATCAGTTGCCTCTTCTCCATGCCTGAACCGGGGATCCAACCCACAGTCTAGGTATGTACCCTGACTGAGACACAAACCTGCAACCTTTTTGGTGTACAGGACAATGCTCCAACCAGCCGAGTCACCTGGCCAGGGCATACTGCATATTGTGTTTTAATGTTCCTTGTCTCTAAACATGTTAAGATGGCTTTTATCTTGAGCAACATGGAATGAGCATTGGCTTTGGACTCAGATCTGTTTTCAAATTCTGGCTTTATCTTTTAGCAGTTGTGTGACTTTGAAAATTACACAACTTCTCTGATCTTTGGATTCCTATCTGTAATACATGGATAATATCTATTTCTCTGGGGAGTGAGGATTAATAACATCATGAACGCAAAGACCTTAAAATAGGACCAGCACTCAAACGATGTTAGTAAAAATCAATACTCAGGTAAAGGTGATGTTAATGTTGAGGAATTTTTAAGAAACTTATATTTATGATGGAAATAGAAAAGAAAATACTTATATAAGTAACCCCTGCTCATTGCAACTACTCTTATCTTTTGTAAAGAAAATAAGTTAATTAATGTGTAAATATGCGCCTGTTCTGAAGCTTACGGTCATGAGAAATTATTATGATAATAAAACTTTTAGATATTCAAAATAAAGGATCTCTTTAATATTTTAATGTAGTATTTATTACCTAACACTTGGAGTTAGATCTGATTCTAATCCAAGTTCTGACACTTCTTAGCTGTATAAACTCAAGAAAATTACTTAACTTCTGTAAGCTTCAGTTTACTCATCTATAAAACAAGTATAATAACAGTAGCTATCTCATAGGTGGAAGTAATTTTTAAATGTGTTTGGCATTTAGTAAATGTTTGATAAATGGTAGTTACTACTACTACTAATACTATTATTATTATTATTTAACAACTATAGCCACATACCATGATAAGAAACGGAAGTGGAACCAGTGAAGTGACTTGATCCAAGGACAAACTTTAAAGAGAAACTGAACTTTTGCTTTGCAGTTAATTCAGCATTATCTATATTCCATTGAAATACATATAGTCTCATTAAGAAATTGGGCTGCATTCAGATCTTTGTATGTATTATCTTTGCTCCCTGTCCTCACCTCCCTTTACCACCTTACTGGGCCAAGTCCTACATGGTCTTCAGTTTTTAGCTGAGACATCCCCCAGGGATTTTTTTATTTTCTCTGAGTTGGGTACCTCTCCACTGTGCTCCTAAAACTATAGTTCTTACCGCCAAATACAGCACTTATTATAATATATTAAAGTTGCCTGTTTACTTTTCTGTCTACTTTGTTTTATACACATCATTTCTATACACACACAGCACATAGAAAATGATATTTGTTGAATTTTTTTGTTCATTAGAATATCCTGCTAAATCAATTGCTGTTTATCTCTTTTCTTAATTGCAGGAAAAAATAAGATAGATAAACAGAAATCATATTTACAAAGAAAATTTACAGACACAAAGAAAAAATATAAGTATATTTTATATATAAATATAAATATATAAGTAACTTCAAGGTGACTTTCAAATGCAAGTGTGTTTATAATGGATAAAACACATCATGGAGTTATGCTTTGTTTTCATACCAGAAGTATCAAAGAACATCTGATTATAATCAGAAACCTGGGTTTATATCTCAGCTCCAACACTGAATAATTTTGCAATCTTGAGCAAGTCACTTAATGCATCTGAATCTCAATTATTCTCATTTATTAATAGGACAATAACAATTTTGTCTCAGAGGTTTCTCAATGTAAATGCATGTGTCAATTGTTAATCTAATAAATGTTATCTAAAATAGGAAATATAAAAATGGATTACTTTCTCTTTAAAGCCTTAATTTAAAATGTTATAACATTTGTAGTTTTAAAAAGCCCAAAAAGACAAAACCAAAAACAAACAAAAAATAAAAAGTCCAAGTGCTTTTATGGATACCCTAGCTTTTACTTAGTTGTCCAATATTTATTGAGCATCTACTATGTGCTGTTCTGGGAACTATGGATTCAACTGTGAATCAAAGATAAAGTTCCTGCTCTTGTGGAGTTGACCCTGTAGTGAGAAAGATGTAAATGTTAAGAAAAAAAAATAAAGTAGGGCAAGGGAATAGAGAATGATCAGGGAGGGAGAAAGGTGTGGTTTTTTAGGTAGGAAGGTCAGGGAAAGCTTCCAATGCAGTGGAGAAGTTAGCCATGTGACCATCTAGGGGGAAGAATGTTCCTGACTGAGGGAGAAGAAAGTGTCAAAGCCGGGGTAGGGGACTAATTGCTGTGTTTGAGTCAAGCCAGCGTGCCTGGAGGAGAGTGAAAAAGAAGAGCAGAAGGAAAAGAAGTCACAAAGGTACGAGGCTAGATAACGTAAAGCCTTGCAGATCATGGAAGGACTTTATTAAACGTGTGAATGGGAAACCATTTTAAAGTTTTGAGCAGCAGATGACATGGTTTTGAAAAAGGTCAATCATGGCTGCTATGCAAAGAATCAAGTTAAAGGGAGCAAATGTGGAATCGCATAGATCTGTTAGGAGACGACTGCAATATGCTATGCAAGAGATGGTGGTGGCTTGGACCCGTGAGTGGTTATCAGAGCGAAATGGTGAGAAATGGTCAGATTTGAGGTATCTTTTGAAAATAGAGCCATTGTGATTTGCTGACGGATTCAATGTGTAATATGGAAGAAAGAGCAGAGTTAAAGATGACGCCAATGTTTACGGACTGAGCAACTAGGTGAGTGGTGGGATGATTTACTTGAACAAGCCAGGAGCAGGTTTCTGGAAAGGAAATGAAGAGTTCTCTTAGATATTTCATCTGGGGTACTCAGAGTGACACTGAATTTTCTTTCTGCTTCCTACAAAATTGAAACTTAGATTGTATGTCAATTTCAAAATAACGATGAGTAATTGATCTTGAAAACAGGTCAGGGTTTTGGTGAAATGGCCCTAGTTTGAAAATGAAACAATTAATTTGGCATAAATAATCACGACAGAGTTTAGTAAATCATGAAACTAATTTGGCTATATGGAAAACTTGTGGAATGTTCTTTACTTTGCTAAATATCTCTGTGTTTTTCCCATGGATTTTTCCTAAAAAGAGAACAATTTTCCCTAAAAACATGCTAAAAATGTAAGAGTTTGGTTCAAACAAACAAAACCTGATGCTGATACCCTTGGGCATACAGTCATGGGCCATATAACGATGCTTCGGTCAACGATGCACAGCGTAGTCAATGGTAGTCCCGTAAAATTATAATGGAGCAGAAACATTCCTATCACTTAGTGATGGTGCTGCTCTGGCAAGGTCATCATGTTGTGGTCATGCTGTAAAGTCCTAGTGCAAAGCTTCCTAGTGCAAATTAGTGCTCTCAGGTTATCAGTATCAGCTAGAAATGCCTGGGGACTCACCTGGACCAGTGTGAGCTTTCCCCCACACACCTCTTCTTTCTAAACCAATGTGACAATTGGCCAAACCTCGTGGTTCTTATGATACAAGATGCCCTTTGGCAATAACTATTAAGAGACTTTGAAGAAAAAAAAAATTGTAAAAAAAGAAAAAAAATTGTTATAGGCCCTGGAACATACACAGTATGCCAGGGAGGCAACAGGAGTTTGAGGGAAAAGAGAGAGCAGGGGTCTGGGGTTTTGTTTTTACTGCGGTGGAGGGTGGGGACCTAGGTTTTCATGGGCTCATTATTTATTTGTGAATTTAAAACAGAAGAGCCGTAAGTTAAGACCTGGGAAGAGGAAAAAAAGCAAAAGGCCCAAATGGTCAGTTATCAAAATGAAGATTTCTAAAACAAAGGTGGGTGAAGCAGCTTGACTCTTTATCTGATCTTGAGGCTGGCAATGCATTTATTCTAGATAGCCTTCGTTAAAGTGGATGCCTGGGCAATCAAAGTTTAAGTCGGGCACTTGCATTATAAAAACAAAACCAAACAAAACCAAATGTCAGGACTCACACTACAATTACTCATGTGTTTGTGGTGATGCTTGTGTAAACAAACCTGCCATGATGCCAGCCTTATAAAAATATAGCACATACAATTAAGTAGAAGGCTTTCACACCCAGGTTTATGTAAGTACACTCCATGATGTTCGCATCACTAAACTGCTTAATGACGCATTTCTCGAAGCACAACCTGTTGTTAGGTGGCACATGACTGCATTTCTCAGTTCGTGTTAACTCAGCACTACTCTTCTGTAAGCTCTGGGAAGATCTTGTTGGGAATATTACTTGGTCTAAACTCATCTTTTGGTTATGATACGGATATTTAAACTGGGTCACCGGCCAGAGAACCTAATATAAAACCTAATGGCAAAACCTAATATAAAGTAACTTGGATTCAAATATAAATCTTAAAGTTCTCTGGCTACGTAGTATTCTTAGATATTTAAAGAGAAAACAAATCTGGTTAGGCCAACACAAAAATAGCCTAATATTTAATAATGATGTTTCTAGAGCAATGGAATAGGAAAAGAGACATATTTAAGTAACTCACCTCTAAACTGAGGATGAACAGAACTACTCCACTTACTTCATAGGTTTGTTTGGGAAAGCACTTTAGAAATTGGGGGCACTATACAAATTTAAAGTAATCCTTTCCTGTTGATGTGTAATTATTATGCCTAGAATGTTCTTTAGTGGAAGAATAATTGACCAAATTAGACCCTGCTTCCTCCTTTAATGCTGGTATTGACTGGTTTGTCTTGCCTTCTATACTGCATGATGTCACACAAGAAAAGCATCAGTTTTCCTGGAGAAACTTGCTGGGCTAAGAGCCAAATCCCATTACTTATAGACTAGTCCTAGGGAGTTGGGTACAGATCACCTTTTTAAAATCTGGCTGCAGATGGAATGCACTTTGAGGCAAATCCTTCTTCATTGTTACAATACTCATCCCCTCACTAGGACAGGGAGCATTCCCAACTTAGTTTTATTTTGAGTCTAATTTTGGTATGAGTGGCATCAATAAATTAGTATATATTACATTACCAGAGTAAGAACTTGAGATATATGGAAATATGTCAGTAACAATATGGAAATAAGTCCCATTCTTTTCATTTCTCTTTCAGTTTGAAAGAGGAAAAATAGCAGATAAAAACAAATGTAGACAAATGAAATGTATTTATTATTAGAAGAGAATGTTGAAATAAAGAAACAGCACAGATAATACATGGGAGAATTAGTGGGGATCTGTACCTTAAAGGGCAGCGATTCAAAGTGTAAAAAAGATTTTTAGATAATAGGCTAAAAGTGAGTAAGCCATTCTCTTACACTGTTTTAATCAAATTGGTAGAGGTAGGAAGGTGAGAAAGTAAAGATTTAGTTTGAGTGAGAGAAGGGGAGGTAGGCTACTATGAAACATGCTATGTATGTTTTCATATAGAAAAGAAGATAAGTGTGCAGGGAACCACTAGTGTAAAAGATACTGAGGCCAGAGCCTCAAGTTAGTATTTAATGTGAAAGATAGCAAAGAAATAAGTAAAAGTAAATTCTCCAACCCACAGAAAGGCTAATGTAAAGCAAGCAAGAAGACTTTAGGAATCTAGGGCCAAAAAAAGGGTATCCTGGTAATCACAAAAATGATAGGCAATGGGAGGTTTTATATCTCTCTCAAGATTTCACTATGATGAAATTAGCTACGAAATAGGAAATCCCAAATGAGAGAGCTTTGTCAATCTCCATGAACTCAAAGATTCATTTTAAATAAGAAAAAAAATGAACATTTTTGTCCTCCTACAGTCTCTTAATATTTCTCTCTCTCTTTCTCTCTGGTGATTAAGGATTTGAAAAAAGATAACTTCCGTAATTAAATTGACTTAATATATTTGCTAGACCGGGAGAGAAGCAAGTGTCTCACACAGACTCCAGATCTCAAGATCTAGTGCAAGTTCAGGAACTCGGCTGCCAGGCTCCGTGGGCCCCTCCCACAGTGTGGAGGGTATTGTGATCCAGCAGAGGAATGTGCGGCTCGTCAAGGTGACTCTGGTACACACAAGCTCTATGGGCTCTTCAGTGACTGCAGGTTTGATCACACTAACTTTCGTGCCCACCAAAATGTATCTGCTGAAAATATGTTCTTAAATTTCTGAGCAGACCATTCTGTTTTTACTTGAATTTGTTTTTTTTTTAGGCAAAAGTGCAATGCTCTAGTAGTTTTAAAAGCTCTTTGTCAAGTGTGAAGCACCATAAAAATTTAAGAAAATACTTCGAGGTACTTGATTTTTCTTTATCTCCTAGGAGAGGGAATTAGTTAAAATCTTTTTATTTTTTTGTCTTGTTATAGGCAATAACACCACAAGATAAGCAATGCCTGTCAAATCTCAGTGTCAATGAAGGAAACTAATTATTCTGGGGTTAGTATTATTTGTCTTATATTTTTAGGTTAGTGAGCTGAGTTCATTACTCCTGTTACATATAAGTGTGCAGGGAACCACTAGTGTAAAAGATACTGAGGCCAGAGCCTCAAGTTAGTATTTAATGTGAAAGACAGCAAAGAAATAAGTAAAAGTAAATTCTCCAACCCACAGAAAGGCTAATGTAAAGCAAGCAAGAAGACTTTAGGAATCTAGGACCAAAAAAAGGGTATCCTGGTAATCACAAAAATGATAGGCGATGGGAGGTTTTATATCTCTCTCAAGATTTCACTATGATGAAATTAGCTATGAAATAGGAAATCCCAAATTCCTGTTACATATAGGAATTAACTGTTAAAAATTTAAATTTTAAAACTGTCACATTTTCATTTACTAACCCCAGTTCATTGCAGACCTTTCACAATGAAGCCTGATTTACCTGATGCCCCATTTCTTCAAACATAAATTTGAAAAACTATGAATTCCAAAACTTTTTCTAGATAAAAACTCATTCAATTACTTTTGTTCATGAATTTCAGTTTTGAGTCTATTCCAGTGAACACGTGTTTACCTTTGTAAACATGTTATGATAGAAATAGGTAAACAGAGTCTGTATTCTAAACCAATATATGGAAAATCGGGGTTTTAACATGTTATTATAAATTCCCATCACATTAGCCATACTCCATAAGTAGGAGTTGAGACAAACTTCCGGAATTTGGATAGTGTCCAGTTGTTTGTTTCATAGTCCATTATTATAAGATTCTGTAATGTTTATAATTTTGTCTCTTGACAAAGTAAGTATAGTGTCCATGTATTTCAGATTTCCTGGACAGCCTTGATTTTAAACATTTTGCTTGTTGTTAAATCATGCATCTGACAGCATATTTTAACTTTTGTTTAAAAATATATTTATTATAGCTATAAGTACAGACAACCTCAACTTCCTAGAAAAGGATTATAAATTTTATGTGAACTTACAAGTTATTGTTCAGGAGAGACTAAAAATTATGAAGTTATGAAAACTTTTAAAGTTAGAGCTTGTAGAATTCATTTAACCGTTGCCATTGTTAAAATGATTGAATCATAGTAATTTTTAGAGAAAGAAAACAGGATAGCTGTTATGTTTCTTTCAAAATGTTTGATGCTAACATCTTTGACAAGTATGAGTGAAAAATGTGTTGATAAAGTTTCTTAGCATCAATACTGAGATACTCACTTTTGGGGAATAAAGATTTTCATTAACTCATGTTCTCTTTTTCTTTGATTATACAGTTTTTAAAATATAATTCAAGATGTAAATTTAAGTACTGCTAATATTGCAATGTACCAGGCCAAACAATTGCTACAGTCAGTGCCTTTCTGGTACAGCTGGGGGGGGGGGGGGGGGGAGAGAGAGAGAGAGAGAGAGGAGAAAGAAAGAGCAATGTCCTTTGACCAAGACTTTCTGCAGCTGTTGTGTACATTAATCCAGGGAGCAGATCTCCCAACACTAAATATAGCAGGCATATCCTCTTACATGATAAAAAAATATAAAATGAAAGTCTTTCACTATGGAGTCATATTATTTCAGCTTTGATTTCCTATAAAAAGGAAATAGGCATTGCACACATACTCTCTATACAAACACACTCATTTTAATAAATGAATGTGTGGAAAATTCCAATGATATATGCAGCATGTCATGACTGTTGAGATATTTTTCATTAGTACCAAAGTAGGCTCTGATCCTTGTGAATTTCATCAATCCCCTCCAAAATCTTCACATGTAGAAAATTTTATTTTTCATGTAATTTTGTGTCCCTTCATACATAATTAGAAAGTTATCCTAGATTTTACTCTAAACAACAGTAATTAGGACTTCTGAAATATCCCCTCTTCCATTGTCAGTGCCTTGTGATCAAAACACACTTGAGAACTTAAATCTGAATATTACCTTTCTTTTTTTAGTTGACCCAGATGAGGGTGTCCAACCCAGGCACTCCACTGTGACGACAATTATCCAAGGAGAACTTTTAGATGAACGCACAGGAGAAAAAGAAAATTCTTCACGCCCTTGGAAATAGAAAGTAGCTGTCCATAGAGAGCGAGGAGTTAACCTTAGTTTCAGTGAAGATGGCTGTAAGAAGCTGAACAACCTGTCACCACCGGAGCCAGAGCATTTGTCAGCTCACAGGTCCCAAGTTATTTTGAGCTGTATAAACCATGTGCCTGTCAAACATTCCACCTGATTGGACAGGAGAAAACTGAGCAAAGGGATTCTATAGCAGGACAGCACCTATGGGTGGTGGTGGGGGAGTCAATCAATTTTTCTACCTATAGAATTCCTCTTATAGCTAGAGGCCCAATACTTATTGGTTTATGTTTGAAATTAATACTGAAATTATCACCCACATTCCATCTGTGAAAAAATGACATTTTAAAACATATCAACATTTTTAGTTTTTAAGGGCCTTATTTTAATTAATGCAAATTTTACTCTAATTTAATCACTGATATATTTTTGGAAATTTGGCTATGAAAATGCATGAACCAATATGAAACTGAGTTTTTGAATGGTTTGTCCAAAGGCTAAGCAAAAGCAGAGAAGATAACCAATCTTAAAAGTTGTTGGAGATTACAGAAAATATGTAGAGAAAAAACCATCAGCTTTAGAATAAGCCCAGTAACAAACTAGTATAAACATACTTCTTGAGGGAAAAACACTAATCATACGCTATTTAAAAGTCAAAACTACTATTTAATATAATGTATTACAACTCCTATTCATGTGTTAGTACCTGGAATATCTTTTTCATATATTATTCTATGCCAGATGTCTTCTTTCATAGACACTACCAATCAATAAAAAAGAATTGTTAACCAAACCAACATTTGCTCAAAAACCTAGTTTGTCAAAGTATAGGTTCTTCGATATTAATTTCATTCGTCTTCAGAATATGAATTTAGAAAGAAAAGGTTTACGCCATGGGTTAGTACAGCTGAAGAGTGAAATAACATCATCAATCTTGATAGAAGCCTGCATTTTGAAAATTCAGAAAAAATGTTATTTTCAGTTATTTTTTTTTAAAGACTCATTCCTAGGTTTGGATAGCATGAAATACATTGACTTAAATCTAGCTTCTTAATTAAACCACACAACTTGTAGGATTCTTTCCATTCATTCACTCAATAAATATTCACCTAATGTCTACCATGTATCAGGCAGTGGGTATAAAGCAGTGCATAAAATATATCAAAATTCCTGACCTCACGGAATTTGTTAAGAGAGCTTTTCATCCTTTTCAGTCATGTTGAGACTCCCTGTAGGATACTGAATAGATATTAAATTTCTTTGTTTATTGTGCTCACATCAGAGGCTGCACAACACTTTATGTTATGGAGCTTTTTATTTATAATGCACAATGGAAAAAAACTCAAGAAAACTTTTAAATAATTCAAGTCAAAAAAAAAAAAGCTGAGGAGGGAAAGGGGTACAGGAACTAAATTTTATGAACAGGTTATTTTCATTACTGCACTAATCCAGATCTTCAATATACAGGTTCATATGCTCTTACCTAATCCCATGCTGATGCTAACCTAAAGACTACTTAATTGTGTTTCTGGATTTTTAATTTATGTAGATGTTCCAAATTTTTTCATACGTAAAGAGAGGATCTCCTCCCACTCCCTCACTCAGATCTTGAGGCACACTTAATATAAGTGCTCCCAGGTCTCGGGTACGGACATGGGAATGTGGAACCTCTATTCCAGGTAGCAAATGAGATGTGCTGCATTGTGATTTTCCAAAGGAAAATGTTTACAAAACTGTAAGTGAACACTTTTCTACTTCCCTGCAAGATCTGCCATGATAAGCCCTGGTACTCTACCTTTCACCAGGTATCGAATTTTGAGAGGGTAGGAGACACATATTGGAAGATAAAAATAGAGTTGGTTGGGCAGTGGAATTAGGAATCAATAGGAATAATTAAAATAGATTTAAAATGCATAAAAGAGTTACAGAAGAAAGAGCTGAAGAATTTCTGAATAGCAGTTTTCGTTCTCTTTCATATTTACCATAACATTTCATACATAGTATACAAATACATTGAGCTCTTTGAAAAAAAGGTGGATATAAATACTTTAAATAAATAATACTCAGGAACTGTGGGCACCTTGTTTACAATACACCAAGCTTGTATTATAGATTCCAGATTTAAAAATTAGTTCCTGCTCCCAAGTAATGCAGCCCCTATCCTGCATACCATCAGTACTAATCCCACTAGTTTCTATACCAGAAAACTACCAACCAGTTCAGGTTTTACCAGAGCTCATTGGTACAAAGAATAATTTTTAAAACTTAAAAAAAAAACTAATATAGTTAAAAACAAATTTCATAAATGACAAACTAACAAAATGTTACATGTCTTAAGCCTTCCTTGTAAAGTTGAGTGGCCCATCCAACACATGTGTTTATTGTGATTTGAACATGATCCTGTGCTTGCCTTCAGCTGTTATCTTAATTCAGTCACTGAGCTACAGAAACAATTTACTCACGTTGGGATGATCCACAGGAATGCCAAGGAATCTGCAAGATCTCTGACAGAGGAAGTCTTCACTTGGAAAATAAGCATGTGAGGATTTCTGTGCCAGTGGATTCATATAAAATTTTTGTATTTGCTATTTTTCCATATTGCTATAGATTCTAACTCTTTAAAAGAAATCATTCACATATACCAAAGTTTCAATATGTCTTGTTTAAAGGTTGTAGATTTATATCGAGATACCCCTCTCCAGTATCAGATGAAAAAAAAGACCCTCTATGTCTTATTTTAAAGAACAGAAGCATGTATATGTATTTTAACCTTTGTTAATGATAAAGATACACCGGAGAAGTTTTTTACTTTCCAAAATGATGTATGTATGGTGGATTATAAAGGAGCTTATAGAAACCCCATCATACAACGTAATTGATAAATACAATTAAATCGTAAAGGAATTTCTTTTTCATCCAAGTGGTATTGAAAACACTTCCTAAAACTAACACTAAAACTAAAAGCAGTTTTAAATAGATGAGTTCAAAACTTATTTAGTTTTAAAGAGTAAAAACATTAAAAAAAACTACAAACAATACCTATTTTCAACATTATACTGAAAAATAAATTTTGGGTTACCTTTCTCAGAAGAAGCACCATTCTTATATTAATCAACAAGGATCATCCAAAGTCCAAATCTCACTGTCTAACTTGTGTCAGCCACAAAAGTAGCACAAAGAAATGTGATACTGCCCTGCCAGAGCAGTGAAGGGTATTTACAGGGTTCCGTGGTAGATCCAGGGACAGTCATTTAGAACAGATTGCTCTTTCAGATCAACTTTAATAACTCAGTCTGCGCACTGTTCTTAGCCTGGAGGGATGGTGGGGGTGGATGATGACTAAGAAAGCAGACTCTCTGGATCTCTCCTTAGGCTAGATGAAAAAGATAATAATGATACAATTTAAAAGACAAAGCATAAGAAATGCAAAAATATCCATCCATAGGATGCAAATGACATGTGTAAATACCTTTATTTGATGCGAAACTGAGAATATAGCAAATATATATACTTTTTAATCTCCACCCGAGGATGTTTATTGATTTTAGAAAGAGAGACAGGGAGAGAGAGAAAGAGAAACATGGATGTCCCACACATGCCCCCATCAAGAATCCAACTACAACTTTTTTGGAATAGAGGACAATGCTCCAACCAAATGAACAACATGGCCAGGGCTGGTAAATATATTCATTAAAGTATCTATGAAAAACAACCAATTATTTTAATATTAATGAGATTAACTCTTTACTATGTGGTTTCTATGAAAACCCAATAAGGTTTCCTTTATTTGTGTTTTTGATATGTAGCACATATCAAAGTTAGCATGTTGTAGAAAGTATTATTTCCAAGAAGAAAATATGTTTCCAGAATTTTCTAAAAGAGCATCCTGTGATTATCATTAAGTCATTGAAGAAATCCATAACAATTAATATCAAGCATGTACTCCTGAAGGTGTACAACTGATTCCTACTCTTCACATTAATAAATGATTTTATTAACATATAAATATAGGTGTCATCTCTAGCCAAAAATACGGTAACATTCCTTAGCCATGTGCTGGGCA
Organism: Tonatia bakeri; assembly: GCA_004024845.1. NCBI lineage: Eukaryota > Metazoa > Chordata > Mammalia > Chiroptera > Phyllostomidae > Tonatia > Tonatia bakeri. The sequence continues at coordinate 69,253 of PVIA01005268.1, forward strand.
CTACGCTAAGCTCTTCATGGACATTGTGCTTTATTTTATGCATTCCTTCAATAATTTATGAAGTAGATAATGTTTTAATTCTCATTTTACAAATGAAAACTGGGGCTTAGAAAGAGGTTAAAAATTTGTCCAAGGTCACATAACAACCAAGTGACTGTGCCAAGATTAAATCCAAGGCTAACTCTAAATCTATGCTCACAGCCATTGAAAATATTTTAAATGTTCACCTTTCTAAGGTACCTATGAAAAAAAAAGGGTAAACATGAACATAAAACGAATGCTCTTTTAGTAAGTATTTTATGTAGAAGTTTAAGTTTATATTTTTTTCTGACCAAAATCAACCTTGAAATTCTTTTATATGACTAAAAAAACACATGGAAAAGCAAATATGGAAGGAAAAATAAAACATATGCTTTCAGATACACTCTCACTGAAATATTTTAGCTGAGAACACGAATTGATTTGCATTAGGCATTACTGCTGAAAGACAGGGCATTGGAAGGCAGTCTGAATGCTTTGACAGACCTATCTTTTTGTTTCTTTATATGACTCATTTTGCAGAGACAGTCAAGAACTTTGCTCTTTTAAAAGTAAATTTAGATTCTTGGGTATTATTTCACAGCACATCAACACGGTTCACTGCATTTTTTTACAAGTTACAGGTAGAAAAATAACAATTGGAATACTCTCTCTTCATAACCTTAGCACTATATATCTTAAATGCCAGTATGCTAGCCTCTGGGTGATTCCACCCAGATTCTATTTTGGGGCAGCACTGATATCTCAGAAAGCTGAAAACAAAGTTCTGTGTTATTATGCATGACCCAAATAATCAACTAACGCTGATGATGTGACGGAAAGGAAATGGTAATTAACATTTCTTCCCAGCATACTCTAAGCCGGGAGCAGCCTCAGTTATCTATTGTTCACTACCTACAGCAACTCTGCAAGGTACTGTTTTCTCAATGTTACAAGGAGGAAACTAAGGTTTAAAGAAATTTAGCTTTCTCAAAGTTACTCAACCAGTTTGCTGCACAGGTTGGTAAATTCAAACCTGGGCCTTTTATTTTAAAACATATTCTCTTTTTATTATTTCCTTCTGTCATCTCAGAAGAATAATGATGCAGGTCAGTTCAAAAATAAAAATACTACCCACAGGAGGAAATTTACCATTACTTTCCTATGTATTGATTGGCAAAGGGCTATTAAAGCTATTAATTTGATTTTGGAGACTTGGTGTTTAACAGAAAACAGAAGAGAACTGAAAAATAGCGTATGACTAAGTCTAGGGCTATTTTCATAATGAAGACTCAGTAAAATTGGTTACTGAAATAGCAAGGGCTGATACACATTTCTGAGAACTTATCATCTTATTACATGAAATCTATCATAAAATTAGTTAATGCTGAATGAAAGCTAATTGCTGCCAAGAAGAGAAGAGCATAAAGGAAGAGGTTGGAGAATTTAAACCATGGAAAATTCAAAAGAAATTTGTATTTTATATACTTAGGCAAATTCACACTTTTATTTGCATATGGATCTATCCATTTGGTGTTTACTTGTTTTAGCAAACTTCCTATCAAATTAAGGCAACAAACTTTAATGTACAAAGCCCTGAAAACCCTTTTTTGTTTCGCGTTTTTGTTCATTCTGCTTATCACCTAATTGTTCTTTATTCTAAAGTGAGAATGGATTAGTTAAAACCTAGTCTAGCCCTGGCTGGTGTAGCTCAGTGGATTGAGCGCGGGCTGAGAACCAAAGCATCGCAGGTTCGATTCCCAGTCGGGGCACATGCCTGGGTTGCAGGCCGTGGCCCCCAGCAACCGCACATTGATGTTTCTCTCTCTCTCTTTCTCCCTCCCTGCCCTCTCTAAAAATAAATAAATAAAATATTTAAAAAAAAAAAACCTAGTCTAAACAAAGTCTCTTGTTAACGTCTTAGCTATCCTCTCCTTTCATTCTAGGTAATAAGCTTTAACTAAAAATGTAGGCGATAATGTCAATAAAAGGAATAACTATACAGATAATGTCACGGAGAAGTTAAACACAAAAATTTACTAGTGTAAACTGAGCTGCAGATAAATCTATTTGTAGAAAGTCCACTGGCCTGAAAATATTATGCAAATTTTAACCAAAAATAAGAAAAGCCCTGGTATAATCCCAAATGTGATAATCCTGAACTTATAAAATACAAACAACCTTTCTAGTCTTCTGCACAAATTCTTGTCTCCAATCCCAAAAGTCTAGCAATATTTCATTGCCTTCTTTTTCTTCCTTGCCTTTGTTCAGTTCCCTCCAATTACTATGTAATTAAACTACCAGTGATTGCAACATTTGTTACATTGCTGAATTAAATTAATTTTTCTTATGTATTTTATGTTTTATCTAATTATGTAGATCAATTCCTTGAGAATCAGAGCCATTAAAAATTCTCTATAGTCTACACAGTTCTAAACTCAAGGCATGGTGCAAAATAGGCACTTAATTATTTGTCCATGGTGTGCCACAAAAAATGATACATTAATTGTTGAGTTATAAGTTATTTACTAAATTTGATGAATACTTATTGAACACTTACTGTGTCCCAGGAAAGAACAAAGGACCTAAACTCTCAGCAACATTAACTGATTTAACTGTAATTAATGGTTTTAATATTAATTTAACACAGAAACACTACTAAGAATCAATTAACCCTGGTTTGTGTGGCTCACTGCATTGAGTGCCAGCCTGCAAACTGAAAGGTCACAGGTTTGATTCCCGGTCAGGGCACATGCCTGGGTTCTGGGTCAGGTTCCTAGTTGGGGGCATACAAGAGGCAACTGATCGATGTTCCTCTCTCATGTCGATGTTTCTCTTCCTTTCTCCTCCCTTCCCCTCTCTCTCTCAAAAAAAAAAAAAGTCAATTCCTTTGAGGAAGGGAGCTAAAAGTGATTACAGATATTCATTGTGCACCAGTCACCGACTAAAGAGCTACAGAGCATATGTGCTTTGGCTCAGTGGATGTTCACAGTTCCTGAGATAATCGATATGGGACACCCTTGCTTTTGGAGAAGGTTTGGAGCTGTTTGTAGCAGCCACCTTACCCAAGAGTTCTTCCATAGGTGCTCCAGAAGAGGCATCCCCCTGCATTAGCTTACTACCATTTTTTATGACCACCTTTGTACGACCTTTGTTTTATATCAGGCCCTTGCTTTCTGTCCACCCCATAAAATCACTCTTTTTGCTTCCATAGGCTGCTTATCATGAATTGCTTCAATACCCTACTGTCCATGGCTGAGGGGCAGTTCAGTCCACTCTCATCCCCTGGTTTTGAGGATTCCAGCTCAAATCACAGACAGAACTCCCTGTTTTCCTAGAAACAAAGAGTACACTTAAAACACATGATATTTTCCCATTTAAATAAAGATTTCAACTATTTGTGACTGACTCCAAATCAGACTTTTTGAAAGGCAGGTAAGCCAGAAAGAATTACTTATCTCCCTGAATGACCTTAACTGATCCAGCCCAGTATCCACACCAACCAAGCTCTGTTGTTCATATTTAATTTAATACAGGAAGTTTGGGTCATTATCTCCATAAAAGCCATTGTAAAATCAAGATATTTAAGTACCTTAAGCTGAGAATAATGATGTATCTAAATCAAATTTAAGAAAGATATATTGTCTCTTTCCAAAAAATAAACTAATACAGGAAGATGAACAGTTTTAAAGTTGAGACATTTATGTGTGCCTTGTTTGGTTTGAGCATAGTATTTATATACATGTGTATATAATAGTGTGTGTATACATATATACTCATCAGTGATATAATAAGATGGTAAAGAAATCAAATAGATGCTATAATTAGGCAGAGAGTAAGTTTATTTAGAACTGATGCCAACTTCACCACTTATTATCTGAAAAATAGGCAAGTTATTTAATCTTTTTGTGCCTCAGTTTTTCCACCTCTAAAAAATGGGGAAAATAATAGTACTTAATTCTTAGAATTGCTGAGAAAATTAAGTTAATATTCTTAGAACAATACTTGGCTCCTGGGAAATGGACAATAAATGTTAGCCACCATTATTATCATTATTATTATATTAAAAACATTATTTTAAGTGAGTATCTTTTAATCTGGTTTTGTGAAGTCACATGGAGTGAAGTATATACAGTTGTGCTGAGCTGTAAACTCTGAGGAAAGGCCAAAGGCTGAATGGGCCATCTAGACTGATGACTCAGACACAGCAGCAGTTCAGGTTTCCAGAGTGATTAAGTCAGTCCTTGGCTTCTAGCCTGACACTGACAACAAGAATGCCAATTAGTGCCAAGAGTAATGAGTTTTTCTAACGTCGGTGCTGTTCATTAGAGATGAAATCAGATCACTTACGTTTTGTATAGAACATTAATAGTAATCAACCAAGTTCAGATTCAAATCAATGACAAGGAGGTAAAAGTTTCATATCTGTTACCATGCTCCTGAACCATCTGCTTCTGAATTCTAAATTCTCAACTCATCCACTGCCAAGGGGCTAAACATAGCTAAAGGATTTAAATTATAATTTGATCTGACAACCACGTATCAAACAAGACTTCTTTAGCCAAATAAGTAGAGTGGTGACAAATATCACAGCAGTATATCCACTCTATGGTATGTGCTTTATGACAAGAAAATGACAACTGAGGGTATTGGTAAATATCTTACTCCTCATGTGATCTAAGAAAGGATGTCAGCATAAGATTGGTATGAAACTTAGGTAAACAGAACTATTGCTAAGGTTAAGAGATTTAGAGAGGGAACATCGAAGGAAGTGAAGAATATCTTAGTCTTTCCACGATCCCGAATTCTTTGGTAAAGAAATGTTCAATACACATAAACACCATGTGGAACAAGATAAAGCAAATTTAGATCTGCTAAATAAATACTGCTAATGGTGATGATGACCTGGGGCAGATGTCAAATACAAACAACAGTGATGTTTTAAGTGCTCTTATTTAAACACTCTTAGGTATTAACACTGTAATTGAAAAGTGTTTTATTGTTTTTTATTAGCGATTTTTCATGAGTCCTGGTATGCTTTGATACTCATGTTTTACATATGAGGAAACTGACATACAAAAAGAATAATTAACTAGTTAAAGTTACACAACCCAATACAGCAAGTCCTTGAACAATGCCATTTCATTCAATGTCATTTCCTTGTTTCCTTATAATGTTGATGAGAAAAAAAAGTCAATTCCAAGAGGAGGGGCCACTGTGCAGAGTTGGCCCAGTTCTCTCCCTGTCTGAGAGACAGGATTTCCCTCAGGACTCTGGTTTCCTCCCACATCCCAAAGACACACACGTGAGGTCAATCGGCATGTCAAAGTATCCGGGTCTGAGTGAGTGTGGGTGTGGGTGTGATGCACCCTGTGATGGAAAGGCGTCCTGTCCAGGGTGCGTTTCCACCTTGCAGTGCCCTGAGGAGCTGCTGAGAGAGGCTCTGACTAGCCGAGATCCTGAACTGGAATAAGAGGGTTGGAAAATAAGTATCTTATTTGTTTTTATTAATCTTCCTTAAATGCATGTATAGCTTGCATTTATTTCAGAGTTTTGGGTCTTTAGAAGCTTGGTGAAGTTTTTGTGACCAGAAATATGCCATAAGAACCTAACTCACTCTTATTTGTATCAAAAAGCCTATGGTAAAATTGATTATGTATAAGTCATTTTGCTTAGTGTTGCAGGTTCCAAGAACCTATTCATGAAGTTAAGTGAGGACTACTGTACTAGAAAAAGAAATCTCAGTATTGAGTTATTATTTGCATAGCTTACTATTTTCTTTATCTTCAAGTTTTTGTGGATTTTTTGTCCACCTACATAAGATGATATGATTTAGGAATTATTAGAAATATTTGTTAATTTTTATACATTATCTGTTTCCTGTCTCTGAATAAAATTCATACCAAAACAGTGAAATGTCTTAGAATAATCTATTCTACTTGGATTTTGTGAGTGAAGGTCCTAGAGAAAAATCTGTTTCAAAATCTAATCTCCAGGCAACCTACTTCGTAAAAAAGAGTTATTTTTAATTGTGGTATAATATAAAATAAAATTTACCATTTTAAAGATTTTAAGTGTATCATTAAGTATATTTCATGTTGTGCAACGATCACCAACTTCTATCTCCAGACCTTTTTTATCTTGCAAAACTGAAACTTTTACCTATTAAACAATACTTTTCTATTCCCCTCTACTCCCAGATCCTGGCAACCACCGTTGTACTTTCTGTTCCTATGAATAGGGCTACTTCTAATTCTAGGTAACCTATTTATGAATGTTCACAAATGTTTTGCATTTTAAAGAAAGCTTAAGGGAAAATTACTTAAATTGTTCATTTCTGATTAGTGTCTGAAGTAAGGGTAAATAAGAGTTCTGCCTTGAGGATCCATATTAGGCTGGTTCTAGGTACTCTGATTTACTAGAGTTATGAAATGGTTAGTTCTTCAGATGGGAGGCAAGGGCCTCCAGTCTGCAGTGTGATTTATTATCGGCTCTCCTACCTTGCCAAGGCCCAGAATACTTCTACAAACTGTGACAAGAAAGAGTTATTCACATGTATTGCCTTTCATGTCTCACATCTTCACGTCTTACATCTTTATACAGTTTCAACCACCTATTCTTTTTTCTTTGAAAGTCCTAAAGAATAAGACCCAGTAAGAATATTTCAGGGCAGCATAATTCTTATTATGTGGGAAATTTTATTTATGATAAAATCCTACTGGCTATATTTTTACAGCATGATTTTATAAAGAGTTCTAGGCCATTTTATGATACTTGAGAGCAAATACAGTGAACCCCAAAGGCCAAAATCACTGGTTCCTAATTTTTTCAAGTACAAGGATGCCTTTCCAACATTAGAAAAGGTTGTGGATCTTCCAAGAGATGATAAATAGAATTTTTATCCTTTGATTTAGAAAATACATAAGCAAAAAACAACCATTAATTTAATACTTATTTTCAACAAAATTATGTTTATTAATTACAATATTTTCTAAAAAATAATATGTCTATAGTATTCTGTTTCCAGACAATGCTTGATGCATAATTGTGGACCCTTTACAATTGCCTCATGACCCTAATAAGGATCTTGATTATAAGAGAGAAATTACTGCCTTCCCTGGCTGGGTGGCTCAGTTGGTTGGAGAGTTGTCTGATTTTCGGTCAGCGTACAGATCTAGGTTGTAGGTTCCATCCCCAGTAGGGGCATATATGGGAGGCAACTGATTGATGTCTCACATTTATGTTTCTCTCTCTGTCAATCTCTTCCTCTCTCTCTCTAAAATCAATAAACATATCCTTGGGAGAGGATTAAAAAAGAAAGAGAGAGAGAAATTAATAATCTAAAGAAGAAAAAAAAGAAACTCCTAGCCCCAGCTCTCTCACTCACTAGCTATATGATCTTGAGAAAATCACTCCATATTCTTCAGTTAACTCATCTTTTCAGTTATGAAAAGTGAAGGAAATGTCTTTTTTTTTACATGAGGAGATTCTGAATAGTATAAAAATATAATATATAAAGTATTTAAAAATCTAAATGTGATATATAAAGCAAAACACTTTAAAAGCAATGTATAAATATGAAAGACTTTCACATTATAGAAAAAACATGGAGGCTTCCGGCCAAGATGGAGGCATAGGTAGTCGCACGTGCCTCCTCGCACAACCAAAACTAAGGGCAACAAAAACTGAGAAACAAAAAACAACCAGAACAGAGAGAAATGAACTGAACGGAAGTCTGACTACCATACATCCAGACTGGTAAGGAGGGGCGGAGTCAGAGGCCTACAGAGGGGGTCCAGGGGTCCCGGCAGGAAAGAGCGATGACTCGCAGATGTGGGCGCAGAAGCACAGGGGCAGCTGACGGACCAGTGGCAGACCCTGGGTATGGGAGGCAACGAGCAGATCCAGTGAAAGGCGCAAGGCGGTTGGCTGTCCGCAGCCACACATTTGCACGCAGACAGACTAGGCAAAAACAGGCAGTGACACAGACCGCGCAACCCAGAGCCCCAGCGCCGGGAAACAAAGCCTAAGAGCACCGACTGAAAACACCTGTGGGAGTTGACAAGATTCTCTCAGCCTCACAGGAGGCTCCTTGGGAAAACCCACAGAGTCTGAGAAAGTGTACAAGCCCACCTGCCCGGGAGCCAGCACCAGGGGAGCCCAGTTTGCTTGTGGGAGGCGGCAAGGGGGACTGAGGTCCTGGAGAGAGCTGAGCACGAGCCATTGTTCCCTCTCAGACCCCGCCCCTACATACAACATCACAACCCAGTGACTGGGGTGCCCCGCCCTGGTGAACACCTAAGGCTCCGCCTCCCATATGTAACAGCTACAACCAGATCAAAGGAAAATAAAGAATGAAAGAGATGGCTCAAACAAAATTAAAAGCCCCAGAGCCAATTTTTTTAAGTGATCGAGAGATAGCCAACTTATCAGATGCACAGTTCAAAGCACTGGTGATCAGGATGCTCACAGAATTGGTTTGACTTTGGTCATAAATTAGATGAACAAATGCAGGCTATGATTAGAGAAATTAAGGAAAATGCACAAGGAACCAATAGTGATGGGAAGAAAACTGGGACTCAAATCAATGGAATGGACCAGAAGGAAGACAGGAACAACCAAACAGAAAAGAATGAAGAAACAAGAATTCAAAAAAAATGAAGAGGATTAGGGACCTCGAGGACATCTTTCAATGTTCCAACATCCGAATCATAGGGGTACCAGAAGGAAAAGAGGAAGAACAACAAGTGGAAAAGTTATTTGGATAAATAAAGGAGAACTTCCCCAATCTGGCAAGGGAAATAGACTTCCAGGAAGTCCAGGAAGCCCAGAGAGTCCCAAAGAGGCTGGACCCAAGGAGGAACATGCCAAGGCACATCATAATTACATTAGTCAATGTAAAAATGAAGGAGAGAATTCTAGAAGCAGCAAGAGATAAGGGAACAGTTACCTACAAAGGAGTTCCCATCAGACTGTCAGCTGATTTCTCAAAAGAGACCTTACAGGCAAGAAGGGGCTGGAAAGAAGTATTCCAAGTCCTGAAAGGCAAGCACCTACATCCCAGATTGCTCTATCCAGCAAAGCTTTCATTTAGAATGGAAGGGCAGATAAAGTGCTTCTCAGACAAGGCCAAGTTAAAGGAGTTCATCATCACCAAGCCCTTATTACATGAAATGTTAAAGGGACTTACCTAAGAAAATGAAGATAAGAAATATGAATAGTAAAAAAAGACATCAAACTCACAGTTAGTAACAACCACACCTAAAACAAAAGCAAACTAAGCAAACAACTAGAACAGGAACAGAACCACAGAAATGGAGATCACATGGAGGGTTAGCAACAGGGAAGTGGGAGGAGGAGAGAGGGGGAAAAGATATAGAGAATAAGTAGCATAGATAATAGGTAGAAAATAGACAGGGGGAAGGCAAGAATAGTATGGGAAATATAGAAGCTAAAGAACTTATGACACATGGACATGAACTAAAGGGGGGGAATGTGGGTGAGAGGGGGTGGGCAGGGTGGAGGGGAGTGAAGGGGGAAAATGGGACAACTGTAATAGCATAATCAATAAAATAAAAAAAAGAATTAAAAAGAAGAAAAAAACATGGAGAACCTTGAACATTAATGGTTAAAATAGAAAATTAGCATAAAATGACTATGGTAGGTGAATTTAGACACCTTAAAAAAAGAACTACATTCCAACATAATTATGAGGATGTTTATAAAGAACTGTTTGTAATAGAATGAAATTTGAAACAACATACAAATTTTAACATGAAACAATAATTATGATATATAAAATTTTAAAAAGTCTTCAAAATAGTATTTATAATATGACCTTATTTATTTACTTACTTATTTTTATTTCTTTTTTTAAAGATTTTATATATTTATTTCTAGAGAGGGGAAGGGAGGGAGAAAGAGAGAAACATCAATGTGTGGTTGCCTCTCGTGTGGCCCCCACCGGGGACCTGGTCTGCAACCCAGGCATGTGCCCTGACTGGGAATCGAACCTGCAACCCTTTAGTTCACAGCCCGTGCTTAATCCACTGAGCTATGCCAGCCAGGGCTCTTATTTTTATTTCTTAATTATAGTTGACATAGACCCTATTTTATTTTTTAAAATTCTGGAGTATAATATTTCAAAATTTTAAATGGTTATATCTAGGTAGTAGAATCATGAGAGATTTTTCTCTCATATTTTTTCTTAACTGTACTTTTAAAATACTCCTAAAAAGAGTATATTATATTTACATAGAAAAAAATAATAAATGTCTCCCTTCAAGCCAAAAAACAAACAAAAAAAAGAACAAAAAAAACCCTAAGCCTCAAGTACACTAGAAGAAAAAGCAAAACAAAATTTGGCCATTGCCTAATTGATTGTATCCTATCTATTTACAGATAAAATGTGTGTGTGCATAAATATAAATTTGTGTGTCTATATTTCTACATCTATAGTATCTACATTTGAGGAAGTAATCAGAATGACAAGTAGGAAAGAGAAATCAAAGAAGAATCAGCAATGCTCATTTAAGAGAGCTTTATCTGCTCTTGATGGTAGAGCTTGGAGTCCTAGTCCAACACTACCAAATGCCATGACAATTACCTCTCTTGCGGCAATCCATGCTCATGCAGTAGCATTCTAATGTAAATTTATTTTTTTATTTTTTAATTTCTTTTATTTTTTCCTTTTATTGACTTTTCCATTTAGTTTTTTTGTAAAGTAAATTGCCTTATTTAAAAAAAAGTTATGTTGATTAAAGAACATTTTTGTTTTGTTCTAAAGCTATCTGTATCATTGTAAATTAACACATTGGAATTCTGGCTGCTATATTATCTTGGGAGTTTGGTTAATGTAAGTAATTTGCAAAAGTACTGGATCATTGTAAGAATTTTTAAAAAACAGCTTGGTGGGTGGGTGCAGAGATCTACTTGTCTTGCAGCTGCCAAGACAGCCTTGTAGGCAGCTCCTGTACAACACCATACAAGATGTGGTGGGGGTGTGATTCTCAGTTGGCCAGCCAGAGGGGAGAATCCACCAATGAATAAGCCAACAACACTCAAAACTGAATTACAATGAAAGCCCACATGAACTGCACAAAGGGCATCCCTAGAGTACCCAGTTCAGTAGGTCAAGGAGACGACTATTGAGACCCACAGAATCCTACCACAGAGGTCCACCCAATGAAGAGAATGAGTCAAAATAGATCAATCTAACATGCAGAAACAAACAAAAAGAGCCATCTGAAATGGCAAGACAAATAACCTTCAATTGAAAGGAAGGAGGAATCCCCAGAAAGAATGCTCAGTTAAACTGAGGCAATCAGTTAATCAGGTATAGAGTTCAAAGTAATGGGTATAAGGATGCAAAAGAAACTCTGTGAGAACTACAGGGAACTTAGTGGGAACTATATCAGCATGAAAAAGGATATAGTAACTATGAATAAGAACCAGAAGGAACGGAAAAATATAATATCTGAAATGAAGAATACACCAGAAGGAATTAAAAGTAGACTAGATGAAGATGATTGAATCAGTGAGTTGGAAGACAAAGTAGAAAAAGACATGCAGTCAGAGCAACAAAACAAAAACAGACTCAAAAAGAATGAAAATAGTTTAAGGGGTGTGCAGGAAAACATGAAATATAATAATATTTGTCTCATAAGGATTCCAGAAGGAGAAGAAAAGGAGCAAAGGATAGAAAAATTGCTTGAAAAAATAATGACAGACAACCTCCCTAACTTGGTGAGGGAAAAAGTCATGCAAGTCTAGGAAGCACAGAGGGCTCCAATCAACATGAACCCAAAGAGGCCGACTCTAAGACACATTATAAATAAAAGGACAAAATTTAAAGAGAAAGAGAGAATCTTAAAGGCAGCAAGGGAGAAACTGCTAGTAATATATAAGTAGCTCCAATAAAGCTATAAGCTGATTTTTCAACAGAAACATTAGAAGCTTGAAGGGAATGGCATGAAATATTCCAAGTAATGAAGAGCAAAGGCCTGCAACCAAGGCTATGCTATCCAGCAAGGCTCTCACTTAAAATGGAAGGAAAATAAGGAGCTTCCGAGGCAAAAAAAAAAAAAAAAAAAGGCTAAAATAGTACATCTCCACCAAACCAGCTTTGCAAGAGATGCTAAAGGGATTGCTTTAAGAAGATGAAAAAGGGAGAGCAACACAAGTACAATGGGAAAAACGGCAATGAATAAATATCTATCAATAATAACCTTAAATGTAAACTGATTACATGCTCCAATCAAAAGACATAGGAGGTGAAAGAAAAAGAAAACACAACCCACATATATGCTGTCTACAAGGGATCCAACTTGAACAAAAGATCTATACAGGCTGAAAGTGAAGGGCTAGAAAAAAAAAATATTCCAAGCAAATGGACATGAAAAAAAAGCTGGGGTAGCAATTTTTATGTCAGACAAAATAGTCTTCAAAACAAAGGCCATAACAAGAGACAAAGAAGGTCATTACATAATACTTAAAAGGGTTGTCCAATGAGAGGATATAACCCCTGTAAACACATATGCATCCAACACAGGATCACCTAAATATATAAGGAAACTCTTGGAAGACTTTAAGAAGGGCATTGACATCAGCACAATCATCATAGGGAATTTTAACAGTCCACTGTCAACAATGGATAGATTATCCAAAGGAAAAATCAACAAGGATATTGTGGCATTGAACAACAATCTAGATCAAATGGACTTAATTAATATCTACAGAGCATTTCAGCCCAAAGAAGAAAAACATATATTCTTTTCAAATGCACATGATTCATTTTCAAAGATAGACCACATGATAGAACACAAATCAAGCCTCAACAAATTCAAGAAAATTGAAATCATATCAACCATTTTCTCAGATTGCAATGGCTTGAAACTAGAAACCAATCTCAACAAAAAATTTCAAAAACATTAAAAAACATGGAGACTGAAAAACCTACTATTAAATAATGAATGGGTTAACAATGAAATTAAGGAAGAAATCAAGAAGTACCTGAAAAAAAAATGAAAACAAACACACAACAACAATTCAAAACCTATGGGACACAGTGAAGTCAGTCCTGAGAGGAAAATTCATAGTAATACAGACCTACCTAAAAAAGACAGAAAAATCTCAAATAAATAACCTAACTCTACATCTAAAAGAACTAGAACAACAACAACAAACAAAGCTCAGAGTAAGTAGAAGGAAGGAATTAATAAAAATCAGAGCAGAATTAAATGACAAGGAGGCTAAAAAAACAATTCAAAGGATCAGTGAATCCAGGAGCTGGTTCTTTGGCAAGATAAACAAAATTGACAAACCTTTAACCAGACTCATCAAGAAAAAAAAAAGAAGACCCAAATAAACAAATTTGAAATGAAAGAGGAAAAGTAACATCTGATACCACAGAAATACAGACTATTGTAAGAAATTATTGTGAACATCTATATGCCAGGAAATTGGACAATGTGGGCAAATGGATAAATTTCTAGAAACATAAAATCCTCCAAAACTGAATCAAGAATAAGCAGAAAGCCTGAATAGACTGATAACTAGCAAAATTGAAGCAATAATAAAAAAACTCAAATAGCATAGACAGTAGGTAGAAAATAGACAGGGGGAGGGCAAGAATAGTATGGGACATGTAGACACTAAAGAACTTATGACACATGGACATGAACTAAAGGGGGGAATGTGGGTGGGAGGGGATGGGCAGGGTGGAGGAGAGTGAAGGGGGAAAATGGGCCAACTATAATAGCATAATCAATAAAATAAAGAATAAAAAAAAGAGTAGTAAAGATCAAAAAATAAAAAATAAATAAATAAAAATTAAAAAAACTCCTGGCATACAAAAACCCTAGACTGGATGGCTTCACAGGTGAATTTTACCATACATTCAAAGAAGAACGAACTCCTATTCTTCTCAAACTATTCAAAATAATCCAAGAAGATGAAAGATTCCTAAAGTCTTTTTACAAGGCCTAAATTATCATAATTCCAAAATCAGGTAAAGACACAACAAAGGAAGAAAATTATAGGCCAATATCTCTCATGAACATAGATGCTAAAATCCTCAACAAAACGTTGGTAATCCATATCCAGCAATATGTTTATTTACATATCATACATAGTAAATACACCATGATCAAGTGGGATTCATCCAATGGATGTAAGGATGGTACACTTGCAAATCAATGAATATAATATATTACATAAACAAAATGAAGGACAAAAACCACATGACTATGTCAATAAATGCTTAGATAGCACCATAGATAAAAGATCATACACCATGATCAAGTGGGATTCATCCAATGGATGTAAGGATGGTACACTTGCAAATCAATGAATATAATATATTACATAAACAAAATGAAGAACAAAAACCACATGACTATGTCAATAAATGCTTGAAAAGCATTTGATAAAATCCAGCACCCATTTACGATAAAAACACTCAGCAAAGTGAGGAGCATACCTCAACATAATAAAGGCCATATACAAGAAACCTACTGCCAACATCATAGTCAAAGGTCAAAAACTAATAGTTTTTCCCTTAAGATTGAGAACAAGACAAGAGTGTCCATTTTCATCACTCTTATTCAGCGTAGTACTGGAAGTTCTAGTCACATCGATCAGACAAGAAAAAGAAATAAAAGTCATCCATATTGGGAAGGAGGAAGTAAAACTGTCATTATCTGCAGATGACATTATAGTGCACATAGAAAACCCTATGGTCTGCACCAAAAAAACTACTTGACTTAATAAGTAAATTTGGCAAAGTAGAGAGATATAAAGTCAATAATCAGAAATAGATGACATTTTTGTATACCAACAATGAACTATCAGAATGAGAAACTAGAGGGAAAATCCCATTTACTGTAGCAACAAGAAAAATAAAGTACCTAGGAATAAATTTAACCAAGGAGGTAAAAAACTTATACTCAGAAAACTATAGAACACTGAAGAAAGAAACTGAGGAAGATACAAATAAATGGAGGCATAAATCCTGTTCATAGATCAGAAGAATTAACATCATTAAGATGTCCATACTACCCAAAGCAATCTATAGATTCAATGCAATCCCTATTAAAATACCAGTGGCATATTTCAACAATCTAAAAAAATACTCCAAAAACTTATTTGTAACCCCAAAAGACCCCAAATTG
The DNA here is from genome assembly GCA_004024845.1 of Tonatia bakeri. Taxonomy (NCBI): domain Eukaryota; kingdom Metazoa; phylum Chordata; class Mammalia; order Chiroptera; family Phyllostomidae; genus Tonatia; species Tonatia bakeri. Next base: position 84,441 of record PVIA01005268.1, read on the forward strand.
CCTCAGCAATTTTATGAAAGAAGAATAAAGTTGGAGGAATCACAATATCTCATATAAAACTATACTACAAGGCCATTATGATCAAAAGAGCCTGGTACTGGCATAAGAACAGCACACATACCAATGGAAGAGAATAGATTGCTCAGAAATAAACCCATGTCTCTATGGTCAATTAATATTTGGCAAAGGGGGTATGAGCATACAGTAGAGCAAAAATAGTTTCTTCAATAAATGGTGTTGGGAGAACTGGACTTGCATGTGCAAAAAAAATGAGACTAGACCACTGACCTATACCATACACCAGAATAAACTAAAAATGGATATAAGACTTAAATATAAGTCATGATACCATAAAAGTCCTAGCGGAAAACATAGGCAGGAAAATTTCAGATATCCCATGTAGCAATATTTTTGCTTATATATTTCCTAGGGCAAGGGAAATAAAGGAAAAAATAAGTAAATGGGATTATATCAAATTAAAAAGTTTCTGCAAAGCTAAAGAAACCATCATCAAAATGAAACGGGAACCGACTATGTGGGAGAACATATTTGCCAGTGATACCTCAGACAAGAGTTTGATCTCCAAAATATATAAAGGACTCATGACTCAATGCCAGGAAGACAAACAAACAATCCAATTAAAAAATGGGAAAAGGTCCTGGACATACAGATGGCCCATAGACATATGAAAAGTTGCTCAACACCACTAGCCATCACAGAGATACAAATTAAAACCACAATGAGATATCACCTCATGCCAATCAGAGTGGCTATCACTAATAAATCAACAAACAACAAGTGCTGGTGAGTATGTGGAGAAAAGGGAACCCTAGTGCACTATTGGTGGGAATGCAGACTGGTGCAGCCATTGTGGAAAACAGTATGGAATTTCCTCAAAAATTAAAAATTGAACTGCCTCTTGACCCAGCAATTCCACTGCTGGGGATATACCCTAAGAACCCCGAAACACCAGTTCAAAAGAACTTACGCACCCCAGTGTTCATAGTAGCACTATTTACAATAGCCAAATGCTGGAAACAGTCTAAGTGCCCATCAGTAGATGAGTGGATAAAAAAACTGGTACATTTACACAATGGAATACTAGGCAGCGGAAAGAATCAACTCCTAGCCTTCGCAATAGCATAGATGGAACTGGACACTATTATGCTAAGCGGAATAAGCCAGGGTGGTGAAAGACAAATACCATATGATCTCACTTATAAGAGGAATCTAATGAACAAAATAAACTAATGAGAAAAATAGAATGAGAGGCATGGAAACATGCAACAGACTGACAACAGCCAGAGGGGATAAGGGAAGGGGGATAGTGGTGAAAGAAGGGGAAGGGATTAGTCAACATGTATGAATGACCCATGGACATGAACAATGGTGTGGGGATTGACTGTAGGAACAGGGAGTGGGCTGGACAGAAGAGGGCAAAGGGGGAAACTGTAATAGAATAATAATAAATAATAATTTATTAAAAACAAGTTAGATTTCTGAGCTTGGACAGCTGAGGACCAAATGATAGAACCTGTTGATTTCATTAAGGTAATTACAAGCTGCAAAATCTTATGACAGTCAGCCATTGGACTTCCCTAAGAAGCATTCTTAGATTTCAATGTCTGACCTTTAGCATGAAATAAATACAAGGCAGGTGTGTTTTGAAGACTTTGTCATAACACATATCCACACTATGAAGAGTGGGAATGGTTTTAGCTATGACCCAGCATATCTGGACCTGGAGTTGCAGATGAATTGAACACTAGAGAAAGTAAGTCTGTTATCCAAAATTGCAGTTGATACCAGATCAAACTTGAAATTATAATTGGTGCCTCCTAGTCTAGCATATGAAACTGTTTTTGCAGTCTTTATGAAATTGTGTCACAGGTGTATAATGCATATATACATAATTGAATTGCCCTTCCTTGTTTTAATAAGCAGTTATTGAGTAACTAGTATGTTCAGAGCACTTGGTTAGGCTGATTTTCTTCAAATCTGTTCTATATGTTTTATAATACGAGTAAATGTTTAACATCGTTAAAGTGGAGTGGAGGAAAATGTAGCTATTTACTAAAAATCTAACACTTGGTCATCACTGTTCTAGATGCACTATATCTTACTTCATTTATTATTTACTAAAACATTAGGATATGTACCATTTAATTTTCTAATAAGATCATAAATGGATGTACTTTACCCCATTAGGTCATATTCAAGATTATCATTAAATAAAACTTATAAATACTGAAGAACATTTATTAATCATATATTTTTATATAGCACTGAAGTACCACTATAACTGAAAAATTTTGGAGTAATGGGTTGTAAATGGTCACTCAGAATGGAGACTGGAGGCAATGACAGTTTCCCTTTATGATGAGTCAACAGTTAATACTCCCAACAGAAGAGTTTTTTCTCCTCTCTTGTTAGTCACTTAAGTATTCCCTTAAAACAGAAAAAAAGAAAGAAAACTCACAAAAGACCACATACTGCATGCTTTCATATATAGGAAATGTCCAAATAGGAATGACTGCTAAATAATTATGAGTTTTTTGGTAGGAGGGCAATGGATATTTTATAATTAATTATGGCAATGGTTAGGAAACTCTGTAAATACACTAAAACCCACTGAATTGTACACTTTAGTTTAAGTGTTGTATGGCATATGAATATATCTCAGTAAAGCTGTAATTTTTAAAAGTTCTGTTTTGCTAATTACACAATCCCTTCAGAGTGACCCTGTGAGACACCCTCTTAATAGGACTAGAGAGTTTTACCATTAATGAGCTGTAATTTCAAAAGGCAATAGGTAATATAAAAATGAACTCCAATGCAGAAGGCAGGAACTTATAGAGACCATGGAGAGTGATAGGTAAATACTCTGACTGGGAATAATTCATGTGCATCATAAAGTAAATCACTGATCTAATTCTTTATGAAGTAATAACACTGAGAAAACCCTGGCCCCCTTCATGATTCTGTTGTCTGCCTTTGACCAGCTCAACCACTCTGTACTTCATTCATGAAAATAGCAAACTGTGACCCGTTTGTTTCATTTCTAACCTTTCTTTTTTGGCTCTGAAGTAACAGATACATTTTAATATGACTTGTAGGTACCCTTTCTTTGTTTCTCTTCTACATGGTTTTATAAATTTTCTAGGACAGCCTCCCCTCTGTACACTTCAAAAAACAGTACCTACATACCACAGAGAGCCCATTTCCACAAGGAGAAAAGGGGTGGTTCAGATAAAAACCTTGAGTAAGATCAGATATAGGAACACTTTTATTGTTTCCTTAAACATTAGATTCCTGGAAGCACAAGGAAATTTCCTAGTAAAATTTACTAGGCAATATTAAACCTTTGAATTGTCTGGACATCCCCTTAAGAAATCCTTGCTTTGCCTTCCAGGATGATTTCCCAGGGAGGGCCTTACCTGACACAAACAGCAGTGGAGCTCTGCAGGCTAAGGAGGGTTTCGCAGCAGGACTACCAGCCCCTTACCTCATTTGTTGTAGGCAGGGAAGGCTGCCTGACTCTCTCTTCCTGCGCTTGCCCATCCTGCTAATTTTAGGCTGCTTCCTCATGCGGCTGCCATGGGTATCAGAGCATGTGGCTGCCCTCTGAGAAGCTATTTTGTCCTATGAGTCTCATTTGTTTGTTTCCAATTTCTCTCTTCTCTGTGCCCACCCCTCTCCACTTCTGTAGGGTTGAGCTATTTCATAGTAATAAATAAAACATCTTTCAGAATCATGCTAACTTTAATATAAATTTATTCCTGAATCTAAGAGACCAAGATAAACTTTTTATAATAGTTTTTATTTGAACCTTCCAGTAGCCATATTTCCAAATAATATGTATCTAACAAATATTTACTAGGGTTTTACTGTGGGTAAGATGTTGCCTTAGTCACAAGGATACAATGATGAGAAAAACAGATGTGTATTTCACTGAGAGAATCTCGATAACAGGGATTTATCAAACTTCCAGTATTCGGTGTTGGGTGTCAAGACCTGGGAATATAAAAATCAGTAAGTAGAAGTAAGTAGAGCCCCTGTTATCAAATGTATTTCAATATACATAGAAATTCGAAGAGGCAGGGCTTAGAAATTCCTGTTGATATTTAGTTTTGATATAATGGATTCACTCATTCAGTTAATCAATAAAAAAGGACATGTGAATATCCTATTAACATAGTATTCTGCTAGGCCTCAGAGGGAATTTTAAAAAAAGTATAATACAGGTCCCTGTCGAAAGATTATAATCTAAACAAGGAACAATTACTCAATTGGCAAATATTTAATGGACCTTTACTATATATTGTGTATGTTCACAGTCTTAAATTATCTTTTTTCTTAGAGACACTGTTTTAAAAGATTTCGTACAAAAACATTTCTAACAATTATTTTCCATATTTCATCACTCAAAGATAGAAATTTTTGGCAACTAGAGCTTCTGACTAATATGGAACAATTTATATTTGTTTATTCATGGGGATACAAGGGTGGAAAGACACAAGTTCCTGAATTTGAGCTAGCAGTCTAGTGATGGAGAAGAAAGGCAACTGATTATGTTGTAATGTGGCAAGTTCTACAACAAAATATGGAACCCAATTTGGGGGTGAGGTTCTCTCACCTGTCATAGACAGGATGAGTCTTCATTAAGAAAGAACAGTCAGAGCTTCCAGCCAAGATGGAGGCTTAGGTAGTCGCACTGTGCCTCCTCGCGCAACCAAAACTAAGGACAACAAAAATTGAGAAACAAGAAACAACCAGAACAGAGAGAAATGAATTGAACGGAAGTCTGACTACCGTACATCCAGACCAGTAAGGAGGGGCGGAGTCGGAGGCCTGCGGAGAGGGGTCGAGGGGTCCCGGCAGGAAAGAATGCTGGCTGGCAGATGCGGGCGCGCAGGGCGCAGATGGCAGTTGGCGGGCTGGTGGCGGACCCTGGCGCGGGAGGCAACGAGCAGACCCAGTGAGGGGCGCAAGGCAGCTGGCTGTCCGCAGCCACACATTGGCGCGCAGACAGACTAAGCGAAAACGGGCAGCGACCCGGACCGCGCAACCCAGGGCCCCAGCGCCGGGAAACAAAGCCTAAGAGCACCGACTGAAAACACCTGTGGGAGCTGAGGCCGGGAGATTCTCTCAGCCTCACAGGAGGCTCCTCAGGGAGACCCACAGAGTCTGAGAAAGTGCACAAGCCCACCTGCCCGGGAGCCAGCACCAGGGGAGCCCAGTTTGCTTGTGGGAGGCAGCAAGGGGGACTGAGGCCCTGGAGAGAGTGGAGCAGGCGCCATTGTTCCCTCAGACCCTGCCCCTACATACAAAGTCACAACCCAGCAACTGGGGTGCCCCGCCCTGGTGAACACCTAAGGTTCCACCACCCACACGTAACACCTGCAACCAGACCAAAGGAAAATAAAAAAATAAAAAAGATGGCTCAAACAGAATTAAAATCCCGAGAGCCAATTTTTTTAAGTGATCGAGAGATAGCCAACTTATCAGATGCACAGTTCAAAGCACTGGTGATCAGCATGCTCACAGAATTGGTTTGACTTTGGTCATAAATTAGATGAACAAATGCAGGCTATGATTAGAGAAATTAAGGAAAACACACAGGGAACCAATAGTGAGGAGAAGAATACTGGGACTCAAATCAATGGAGTGGATCAGAAAGAAGAAAGGAATAACCAAACAGAAAAGAATGAAGAAACAAGAATTCAAAAAAATGAGGAGAGGATTAGGGACCTCCAGGACACCTTTAAACGTTCCAACATCCGAATTATAGGGGTACCAGAAGGGGAAGAGGAAGAGCAACAAATTGAAAACTTATTTGAACAGATAATAAAGGAGAACTCCCCCAATCTGGCAAGGGAAATAGACTTCCAGGAAGTCCAGGAAGCCCAGAGAGTCCCAAAGAGGCTGGACCCAAGGAGGAACATGCCAAGGCACATCATAATTACATTAGTCAATGTAAAAATGAAGGAGAGAATCCTAAAAGCAGCAAGAGACAAGGAGACAGTAACCTACAAAGGACTTCTCATCAGACTGTCAGCTGATTTCTCAAAAGAGACCTTACAGGCAAGAAGGGGCTGGAAAGAAGTATTCCAAGTCCTGAAAGGCAAGGACCTACATCCCAGATTGCTCTATCCAGCCAAGCTTTCATTTAGAATGGAAGCGCAGATAAAGTGCTTCTCAGATAAGGCCAAGTTAAAGGAGTTCATCATCACCAAGCCCTTACTATATGAAATGTTAAAGGGACTTACCTAAGAAAAAGAAGATTAAAAATATGAACATTAAAAAAAAAGTCATCAAATGGAGGGTTAGCAACAGGGAAGTGGGAGGAGAGAGGGGGAAAAGATATAGAAAATAAGTAGCATAGACAATAGGTAGAAAATAGACAGGGGAAGGCAAGAATAGCATGGGAAATGTAGACACTAAAGAACTTATGACATATGGACATGAACTAAAGGGGGGAATGTGGGTGGGAGGGGGTGGGCAGGGTGGAGGGGAGTGAAGGGGGAAAATGGGACAACTATAATAGCATAATCAATAAAATAAAGAATTTTAAAAAAGGAAAAAAGAACAGTCAGAGCTGATACTTGAAAATTGGTAATCTCACTAGGTTGGAGAAACAACATGAAAATGTAGAAATATGTGAAAGAATGTATTTCATAGCTTACCAAACAAAGATAAGGTGAGATTTGCAAGACATGGCAAGACATGTTGGCAGAGGATGATAGAGACTTAATTATATAGGGGTGTTGAATGCCTAGATTATAAAGATATGTGACCAAATCTGCGTTTTAGAAAGATCACCCCAGTGACTGTGTGGATGGACCAAAGAGCCAGGACCATAGGGAGTCCACAGCTGTGGCAGAAGTTCAGACTGGAACTGATGAAAGTTGGAAATGAGCTAGCAGTAGGAATGATGAAGGTTTAAATAATTATGGCCAAAAGCAAAGAAATTGTGTCTTCATATATTATTGGCATAATCAAACAAATTGCTTATTACCTTAAAGGATACAGATATGCAAATGCAGCCCTGGCTGTGTGGCTCAGTTGTTTGGAGGGTCATCCCATAAATGGAAGAGTTGCAGGTTTGATTCATAGTCAGGGCATGTACCTAGGTTGCAGGTTCAATCTCTGTTCAGGGCATGTACAAGAAGCAGCCCATTGATGTTTCTTTCTCTCTTTCTCTCTCCCTTCCTCTCTCTCTCTAAAAGCAATGAAAAAGGGTCCTTTGGTGAGGATTTAAAAAAAAAAATTCAAAAACCCAAACAAATGCAATAGACAAGATACATACACTACACAGCATCTCCAAGTTGTCCTTCATATCCCCTTGAGGATTTCTGCTATACTATAGAGACAGAAGATTGAAGAACGTGGAGAAGCCATTGTAGGCGGTCAAAACACAGATAATGATTATTCAAAAAACAAGACACATCTGAATATATTCCACTTAAGGTATTTTTGAGGTGATGGAGGTGTTAATTAATTTTACCATGGTAATCACTTCACAATATATATGTGTATCAAGTCATCACATTGTACACACTAAATTTACACACTGTTGTATATCAATGATATCTTCATAATGCTGAGAAAAAAAGACCACCACATAATAAAGTGAGTACAGGCATATCTTGGATATATTGAAAGTTTAGTTCCAAATCACTGTAATAAAGCGAGTTATTATCTTTTTGCTGATGGAAGGTCTTGTCTTCAGTTTGTAAAAAATGCAAGACCTGTGGAGAGCAACAAAGCAAAGTGCAAAAAAGAGGTATGCCTGTAATTATATTCCCTGATGGTGTAGTACTTAAAAAAAGAAAGATGTTTTCTACACCAAAAACAATTCTAACACTTATTACTCCACAGTATTTATATTTTATTGTTAACACTATCAGAGCTTATGAACAGAAACAGTTTGAAAAGCTGTTTTTTGGAAGTTAGCTTCCTTTTAAAGATTGAAGAGATGAAGTTTGTTTTTTTATTGAGAATCAACAGCTGAAAACACTTAAATTCATTTCCCAGTATACTTATTTTACAAAGAGTAATTATTCTCCCTTTTAAAAAGTAAAACAGCAACTTCAACTGCATGGCATTTTTCTTGGGCAAACATTTCTGTCATTTTAATATAGTTAAACTGCATTTTGCTAATGTGGAGGTGACAGCTATAATTTGTCTGTAGGAACACTGTCCTTCCCCGTCACTACTTGTCAACTGTTCCTTCAGGCTATCACATCTTACATTGAGACTGTAAGAATAGATTTTCAAACTGTAATGAAAAATCTATTCATAAAGTGCTTGTTTTATTTATTTTTGGTTTCCAGCTATTTTGTGGTCCTCTGTACTGCTTTCATAAGATTTTAAATGCTTAATTAAGAATCTGAAATGTTTTGTCAATTTGCTTGAAAAAAGTGATAATCAAATAAGATGCATAACAAGGCTGTTTATATCATTACTTTGGAAGTTATTAATATTCATATATATTCAATATATTATATTGAATATAATGTTGCTTATATTATATATAAGCAATATAATGAATATATTATTGCAATATATATATAGCAATATAATGAATAAGCATTATAAGCAATATAATGAATATATTATATTGAATACAATTAATATAATATTCAATATATGAACATAATTATTCTGTGCCTAGTTTTTATTCAAAGAAGTAGTACTGTTAATTTGACCAAGACTTGTGGGTACAATTAGTTTTAGTGCTGATCCTATTTAGAGCCAGCAAGACATTCTACTTAAATATACACACACACACACGTATATATATATACATATATATAATATATATACACATATATATAATCTTGGCTTTTGACTTATGAAGGTTATATGGGACCTGGTATAAGGAACAAAATAAAGTGAATTTCCCAGATTTCATATTTTTAAAATATATTTTATTGATTATGCTATTATGGTTGTCCCATTTCCCCCCTTTCTTCCCCTCCACCCACCACACCTCCTCCCATCTGCATTCCCCCCCTTTAGTTCATGTCCATGGGTCAAACATATAATACTATGGCTTCTACATTTCCTATACTATTCTTCACCTCCCCCTGTCTATTTTCTACCTACCATTTATGCTACTTATTCTCTGTACCTTTTCCCCCTCTCCCTCCCCTGTTGATAACCCTCCAAGTGATCTCCATTTCTGTGATTCTGTTCCTTTCTAGGTCTTTGCTTAGTTTGCTTTTGTTTTTGTTTTAGGTATGGGTGTTAATAATTGTGAGTTTGCTGTCATTTTACTGTACATATTTGTTATCTTTTTCTTAGATAAATCCCTTTAACATTTCATATAATAAGGGCTTGGTGATGATGAACTCCTTTAACTTGACCTTATCTGGAAGCACTTTATCTGTCCTTCCATTCTGCTGGATAGAGTAATCTTGGATATAGGTTCTTGCCTTTCATGACTTGGAATACTACTTGGCAGCCCCTTCTTGCCTGCAAGGTTTCTTTGGAGAAATCAGCTGATAACCTATGGGCACTCCTTTGTAAGTAACTGTCTCCTTTTCTCTTGCTGCTTTTAAGATTCTCTCCTTATCTTTAATCTCAGGTAATGTAATTATGATGTGCCCTAGTATGTTCCTCGTTGGGTCCAACTTCTTTGGGAGTCTTTGGGCTCTCTGAGCTTCCTGGACTTCCTGAAAGTCTATTTCCTTCACCAGATTCGGGGAGTTCTCCTTCATTATTTGGGGAGTCTCTTGGTCTTCCTTCTCTCTTTCTGGCAGCCCTATGATTCAGATGTTGGAACATTTAAAGATGTCCTGGAGGTTCCTAAGCTTCTCACTTTTTTGAATTCTTGTTTCTTCATTCTATTTTGGTTGAATGTTTCTTTCTTCCTTCTGCTCCAAATCATTGATTTGAGTCCTGCTTTCCTTCCCTTTACTGTTGATTCTCTGTAGATTTTTCTTTATTTCACATAATGCAACCTTCATTACTGCCCGGGTCTTTTTCATGCTGTTGAAGTACCCAGTGAGTTCCTGGAGCATCCTGATAACAAGTGGTTTGAACTCTTGTTAAGGCTATCTCTTTGTTGCTTAGTTGTATTTTTTTCTGGAGCTTTGGTTGGCTATCTCTTTGTTGCTTAGTTGTATTTTTTTCTGGAGCTTTGATCTGTTCTTCCATTTGGGCCTTTTTTTTTTTTTTTTGGTCTTGGCGTGCCTGTTACTAGTAAGGGGTGGAGCCTTATGTGTTCACAAGGGTGGGGCAACACATGTCACAGTGTTGTGACACTGTATGTGGGGGAGGGGTCAGAGAGGGAACAGTGCTGCTTGTTCCACTCTCTGCCAGCTTTCAGTCACTTCTCCTGCTTCCCACAAGCACATTGGGACCTTCTGGTGCTGATTCCCATGTGGGTGGGTTTCTGTGCATTCTAGGACCCTGTGGATCTCTCCAACAAACTCTCCTGTGAGGCTGGGAGTTTCTTCTGCTGCTGCCTCAACCCCCACAGGTATTTTCAGTCAGAGGTTTGAGGCTTTATTTCCCTGCACTGGAGCCCTGGGTTGTGAGGTCTATCTCACTCCCCAGTTGTTCCTCCCAGTTTATCTGTGCACGAATGTGTGACTACCTGGTCTGCCAGTTGCTGCCTTGCCATGAGTCCTCTCTGCCCGGCTGCCTGTCTCTGCCCCTGCTACTGGTCTGGATGAATGTGTCTTCTTTAATTCCTTGGTTGTTAGACTTCCATACAGTTCAATTTTCTGTCAGTTCTGGGTTTTCTTTGTTTGTCTTTAAATTTGTTGTCCTTTTGGTTGTGTGAGGAGGCACAGTGTGTCTACCTATGTCTCCATCTTGACTGGAGTCCACCAGATTTCATATTTCTGACAGCTAAATTAGAGCTTTCCAACCTCAGATATCTTTGTAAGACCCTTCAAAATTAGTAGCAACAAAATGATTTGCTACCGAAAAGTCTGACTATTAAACTCTGTAGTTGAAATTCCTCCTCTTTATTGCTATTTTAATTTATTCTTTAAAAAAAAAGATACAGACTTAAAACAGATTCATATAAATATAGATCCCACACTTCATACTGTATTGTTTTGGTAATGCTCTCCTTATCAGTTAGAACTTGCAGGATATTCCTTTTATTATTGCTGTGGGATAAAATTAATGTTAAAGCATAGTTTATGATACAGTTGAGTATTTTGTTTTTAAAACCAATTTTTATTCTTTACTAACACACACACACACACACACACATAAAACAGGGCATATTGAGCACTTTCTCTGTTCAGAAAGTATAGTAACAGGAGTACTCACACTGTAATTTCAAAGACATGAACACATCCCCACATACTGGTGAAGGGACACATTACATGTGATTTCTCAGACCTATGCCTGTTTCAATGCCAGTTGAATTTCTAATAATTAGGGGATGAAAAGCAAACACAAAAAAGTTATAAAGAGTTATAAAAAGAGCATTTAAAAATGTTTCAGTAATTCATTATGTGAACATTATTACTTTTTCACACTGAGATGCTGAGAAGGAAATTGAAGCTGAGAAGTAAATTTGGAGCAGGAAAGGAGGTTAGTGTAATTGTGAGAATGAAAGTTGAGAAGGATTCTATAATAAACATTCAGTATTATTATTCTTTATGTGACAGATTAAATGGCATATATCATAACAGATAACATCAGGTCAGTAAACTACCAGTGGCCGAGCATTCTTGCCATTCTCTGATTCCCTAGAAACCATCCATAACAACCCTGTTAACCCCATCCTCAGAGTGTGTCTTAAATCTCCTTTCTTCACTGTATCTCCATCACAACCACCTTAGTTCTCACCACTATTATCTCATTTGGATTGTTGAAAAGCCTGCTAAATACATCTTCCATTTTGACCCTCCTGTAATTCAGTAATCCTATGCAACTCAGCAGCAAACACATATAATTGTTGCCCCTACTCCTGGCATAAAACCCTTGAATAGTAGGTAGAATAAAACTCCTTACTGTGCCCTACTGGATCTGGACTCTGACTGCCTATCAGTGCCCCTGTGCTCCATCTACCTTAATTTTTCTTTCAGTTCCTGGAAATGCCAAGTTCTTTCTTCTCTCAAGGGTTTGTTTTGCTCCCTCCACCTAGACTGTTTTCTCACACCTCTCTTCACAGGGCTTGATCCTTCTCTTTGTTCTAATTTTTTTTCAATGCCACTCTAAGTTATTGATTTAAGCCATCTCCTATCACAAGCACAGAGACAGAAGATTAGTGTGCTCCAGTCATCATTTGCTGCTAGAAAAGAAGGTCAGCTTAAGGTCTCATACACTTCTGGCCCACGTGCAGAGTAATGGTCCAAACCAGTGCTGTGGTGCCCACTGGGTAATGGTCCAGCTTTTCTTTATTTATCTTCATAGCTGGTTGGAAGCAGATTCATATAAGGATTATGGAATAGAGTATGGTTACCATCTCCCCAGGGAAAAGGGCTTGGACCTGATGAGATGGGGGTAGGTGACAAACTCTACAGCTCTCTGTGGTATTCTTAGTTTTAACAGCAACTCCTCTTTGAGGCCTTCACTCTTCATTCAATTTCAAGGACTTTCTCTATCATTCTCTATCTCTACCCCTTGTCTGTACTCTTAGTATTTATTAACATTTGAAATACTTTTATTTTCCTGCCTAGTTTTTTTTTTTTTTTGAAGAATTGGAAAGGCAGCACAGAGTAAGTGCTCAGTAAAGACATATTGAAGAATCTCAAAAAAGATCTGTCTTGCATACATTTCTTAATGCTGAAGCCATAATGCTAGCTCAAAAGCCAAGGAGAAATGACAATGGGGCCCGTAAGACAGGGGATGAAAAGAGCAGGACTCTTTAGTTCTTAGGGATTAAGTGAGGGACTAAGAAAGTGAGGCCATGCAACTGCTTGGTGAAACGGGGGCTCTCACCTCAGATAGCAGGAGTGGGCAAAATGATTAGAGGAGACTTTTCCAGTTGTCTGGTCAAGGTGAAGCCCGTGATTTGTGGCAACTGGTGACAAATTATTTTGGACTATACCATTCTTGTCCTTGCAAAGTTAAGAATAAAAGGATTAACCTTGCTACTCATCCCATCTCCCCATTGTTGGAACCAAGGTTCTTTTAAATGTTTGCTATTAGAAATAACATTACAATGAAAATCTTTGTTCATACTTTTATTTTCCTGTCTCTGTTTTTATCTATCCCTCTTACTAGATTAAGGAGATCTCTTACTACAATCTCTTACTAGAATTGGGAGAATGTCACACAGTAAGTGTTCAATAACTATTTTTAAAATATATCTTGTATATTACAATTAAATATATCTTGTAGAGTCCAAGAAGTGATATACCATATTTTTTGGACTATAAGACACACTTTTCTTTCCCCAAATTTGGGAGGAATAATGGTTGTTAATGCTGCTGTTGAGTTCTGTTTACATTTACATTGGTGAAATATTTTGTTATTTATGTTATGAAATATTTTACCACATTTTTTGCTTCAAAAATTTTTTTTCTATTTTCCTCCTCTAAAACCTAGGTGTGTCTTATGGTCTGAAAAATACGGTAATACAACAGCTTAGTACAATATATCACAATAAATATTGCTATTATTATGAATTCTTAAGTGAAATTTACTCTCTCCTGAAATGTACTGTCAAATATATTTATTAAAAGACTGGTAAATTACATTGTTGCCAGTACCATTAATTAATAATTCAATAAATAATTTTTTGGCACATGCCTTAGACTAGAATTTATATATGTATGTTTGATGATCTGTTTTTATTTATTTTTACATATGTAATATACATTTATTAATTATACATTAAAATATCAAGTAATATAAATGTATATGAAAGAAAATAAAGTAGTACAAGATTATAGAGAGTGAGGGGGTAGTTTCTGGATAGGATAGTCAAGGAAGACTGGAGAAACGACCTGAGAAGAGAACTGAATGAAGGAAGTGAGATGAGGTCCAGCACCAACGATATGGCTAGATGGAAAGGAGCAGCAAAGGTAAGAGTGGGCCAGAATGAATACCTACTTTAGTGGTGTCTCAACAGTCTGAATGCCACCTTTTGTGATAATGTAGTAGGTAAAAAAGTATTTTATTTTGTTCTAAATTAAAATTATGTCATTATTGGTGATATGGAATAATTCCCCAAATGTTCTTTTATTACTTGTAGTTCACAAGAGAAGATATTAGTAATAATGACAGCTATCATTTATAAAACACTTGCCAGGTTTGAGGTACTGTACATGTTATCTTACTAAATCCCCATAACAACCCTGTGAGATATGAATTAACATCTCCCATTTATAGAAATTGTACTGAGAAGGAATTTTCTGTAAAACAGATAATTAGCAAATGTCTGTGGTTGTGTTCGAGAGAATAGGAGAGAGGTCTGTGGTAGCCTGTAGACTCAGATTCTGAATCCAGACAAACTAGCACCAGAGGCCACGCTCCTTATCAATCTCATGCTGCTTTTATGGGACAAATTTCCTAATACCCCTCTTATCTTATAGTCATCTCATTTTAAAGATAATTACAGGCTATTTTTTAAGGTCTTACACCACCATTTCATAGATTTATAAGGTTAAAAGGAGTATCTAGAAACGTCCATTTTACTTTCTACAAGTAACACCTATCTTTAAAAATATTCCAGAGGGAAAAGCATTTGAGATCTTGTTCTTGGCATAAGTTGTCAGTTTTACTCAAATGAACTCATAAAAATTCTCTACCCCCCAAAAAAATAATTCCAGAGAAAGATGTACCCAGATGGTAGAGACAGTTGTCCACCAATTCAGGCTCTCTCTTCCGTTGTATAAAGTAGTACCTGGGAACTCAAAGATTGTGTCTTTGTTCCCTTGCATCTAGGTATATAGTACTTGCTAATGTTATATGTGCAGAAGTAATATGTGGCACCTTCCAGATAAGGGTTTTAAAAAGCATCCTCTGCCCTCATCTCCTCAGGTTCCTGGAAATCACCTTTCACTCAGTAGGAACATCCACTTGACCTGTTAAGAAGGTAAAAAAAAAAAACACTTTTATTATGTTAAGTCACTCAAATTTTAGTATTAATTTGTTGTGCCATCAAGTATATATTTCAAATCCCGTAACTTCCTCTTTAATAATATATGAGGTCTACCTGGAAAAGTCCAACCATTGTTAGTATAACAAGAATGGTTTGTGCTGCTACATCCATGTAACCTGGCAGCCAAGGAGAGTGGATTGGAATGCCCACGTGAACTAACATCCTCACTGTACTAGTCAGTGACGGGGGTGGAGGTGGTAGGTGCCCTTTGAGTGAGCATGTGTACTGTTTGGCTGTCACATTGAAAATGACTGAGCGAGTAGAGCAATGAGTCTGCATCAAATTTTGCATTAAGCTTAAACATTGCTCTGCAGAAACTATTCAGATAATTCAGACGGTTGCAGCTATGGCAGCTGGTGATTGGCAGCTTCATCACAACACGCTCACTCATACATGTCTTTTCATGTACAGTGCTTTTATGAAACATCCAATCACCCAGGTGACTCAGCCCCCCTAAAGCCCAGATTTGGCACCCTGTGACTTCTGGCTTTTCCCAAAAGTAAAATCACCTTTGAAAGGGAAGAGATTTCAGATTGTAGATGAGATTCAGGAAAATACAACTGGGCAGCTGACTGCAATTGGGAGAACGGTGTGAGGTTCCACGGAGCCTACTTTGAAAGGGTTTGATGCTTCACTGTCCTATGTACAATGTTTCTTGTATCTTGTATTTTCTTCAGTAAATGTCTCTATTTTTTCATATTACATGGCTGAATAACTTCTGGACAGACCTCATGTTTTGAGGCATCAAGTCCTTAACATTAAAAGGGAATAAAAATCCAATAAGGGCAACGAAACTATCAAAATAGGAATAAAGTATGTTTTGTGGGTATTCTCACCACTCCCAATGTTGAAATTATACTTTCTTTCCTTAAGCATCTTGTCATTTTTACACTTATTTCTGTAACATACTGTTGTTGGTTGAATTGGGTCCCCCAAAGAGATTTGTTGAAGTCCTAGTCTCCACTACCAGAGAATGTTATTTTGTTTGGAAATGGGGTCTTTACAAATATAGTCCAGTTAAAAAGAGGTCATAATGGATTAGGGTGGGCCTTAATCCAATGCCTGGTTTCCTTGGAAGAGGGAAATTTGGACACTAGGTAATGCTCAGACTTGTTCAGACAAACAGGGAAGAAAGAACACCATGTGGAGATGGAGGCAGAGATTATAGTGAATGCCAAGGACTGTCAACAACCACCAGAAACTAGGACAGAAGAATGGAAAAAAAATTCTCTGAGAGCCCAAGAGGGAACCAGTACTATTGCCACCTTGATTTCAGACTTCTGGCTCCCATAACTGCGACAATAAATTGCTATTGTTTTAAGCCATCCACTTTGTGGTATTTTGTTAACGGCAGCCCTAGGAAACTGATACACATACTTACATACATTCTAGCACATACTAATCTGAAATATACTTTTCAGTGAGATAAAGAAGTATGACCTATTGTGGAATTCTTTCTAAGGTTTCAACATTCATTTTGAAGTCACAGGTTCTAGCAAAGTCTAACATATACAACGAAAAGTGCCTTCTTTTAAGTTTATTCTTTTTTTATGAGATTATGTTAAGTAGACTGGCCTAGGGAATCCAAACTTTGTTTTTCTAAAGCACGGACTGTAGTCATACACACTACTTAGTTTTCTCTGAATGAAGATTTTGTAATGTTAAGTTTACCTTCCAGGGAGAAAGCAGAAAGTGTTGGCAGCCATCGCTATATCAGAAGCCTAACTGCTGGTGTTGACATTTAATGCCATTGCTATGAATATACCTGTCATACTCAGATTAACTCCAGCTGAGGCAAGCGGATAAAATAAAAGGCTTCACCCGCCTCATTACTATATTTATATTTCACCTGCTACTTAAAATTCTCTTTGGAAAAAGGCAGAACAAGATAATAGAGTGGAACCTATGAGTAGAATAACAAACTGAAAAACCACGAGATTTTCTTCACTAAAAGGAAGCGTTGTTAGAAAACACGCACCATCCTCGGTCTACGTAAACTCCAGTTTAGGTATTTCGCTCTAGCCTCTAAAAGGAACGCAAAGCAGCACACCACGCAGGCGCCTGAGGCTGTGTGCCCAAGAGGGATTCCGGCGCTGTCGCGCGCGGCCGGGGAAGTGGGCGGGCTTGTGCGCTTGCTCCGTGGCTCACTTCCGGCTGACCCCTCTCTGGCTCCCCCTCGCCCAGGCACCTCCCCCTCTCCCTTCTCCCCAGTCTCTCCCCAACTCTACACTCCCTTCGCGCTCTCCGTCCCGATCGGCTCCTGTCCTTCCCTTCGTGCTCCATCCAGGTCGCTGACGGCTGTCTCTGGACTGGACAGTGGTGGCCGCCGCTTTTCTCAGAAGGAACCCGGTAAAGTTTAACAGAAGCCGGAGAGGGGAGCAGTGAGCAGCGGCACCGACGCCAGAGGAGCCCTGCCTGGTGTTAGCCGCCCCTGGTTAAAGGAGGGAGTCCGAGCACTGGAGACCTGCCGGTGCTGCTGCGCTGCGTCGCTCTCTGGGGACGCACCTCCGTCTCCCATGGCTTTTCTGCCGTAAGGGGCCGGGTGAGTCCTTGCCCCAGTGGCTTCGGGGGCATGTGATGGCTTTAGGGATGGGGCAGGCCAGGCTGGGCGGATACAGGCCAGCCAGGCGCAGAGTGCTTTCTCAGCGCTTCCTCGTGGTGGGGGGCAGGGGACCAGGCAGTGTCGGGGCTCCCTGGCTGGGGGTTGGAATGCCGCACCTCCCTAGGGAAGGGCTCCCCGGGACTAGGGGCTACAGACGTGCCGAGCCTCAGTCACTGGTCTCTGCGACTTCAGAGAACTGGCGGCTGCCGTAGATGACTGGTCGACCCGCGAGGTTGGGTGCGTGTAGAGTTTTTCTCTCCTCTGGTCCTCCTGAGCTGATCTGTGTGGATGTTCAGGGAATATAATGAGAATAAAAACTGCTCCTCATTCCCCTACCTGTTGCTGGTGTGTGGACGCCTTTCTTATACCCCTTCCGACTTTCTAAAGAAAAGATTGGTTAAACCTCGTGTGCTCAAATAAAGGGGTATTTTCCTGTCCTCTTAAAAAACAAAAACAAAATACACAACAAAAAATCAGAGACAATGCAAAGCTCTCGGGAACTATCAAGTTCTGATGTTCCAAAAGACTGAAATCAAACTTCTGTGACTGGATGGGGTCATGAAATGGGACAAGCTCCAGCACTTGCTAGTCCGAATGTAGGAAAGTTGGGTTTTGAAACTTCTCAGGTTCTGAGTAAGGAATGTGGGTAACTGCAACGGGAATAAGGTCGACTTCCCTGTAATTGTATTATTTAGTAACACGTTGTGTTTAAAGATCTGTGTAGATTTAGATGAAGTGGACTCTTGTTATCTGTGCCTTTACAAACGAAGAAATACTCTGTACTGGAAGGTTCTATGGATTTCGCCACTAAACTATCCATGGCCCAGCCCCCATCGCTATTCTTGAAAAATCGGCAGTGCTGGGTTACTTGCAGTTTTTTTCCATCTTCAAATAATTGTCTCAGAGGTATAGATAGATATTGATTGCCCAGGGGAAATAGTTTTCAGTAACAGTTACCACTCGTAATAGAAAATGTTGAATTTTGGGGAGAATCTTCATAGTAAACTGCATACTTGCTTTGGTGAATATTTTAATTATATACATTGATTTTAGTTTTAAAATTAAACTTGTAGTGAATTCGGAGGGTTACTTTTTTTTTTTTTTAATATGTATGGTCTTCGGAGGTGATTGTCTTAAGATCAAGGCTTGACAAGAGAAGTTTTTTCTAGGGCCTCAATATTGGCATGAATAATTGGAAGTCATTTTAATTGTGGGAAATTTAAAGTTTCCATTATTGGTTTTCTATTACAGATAAGAACGTCAGTTTTCTGTTGATGTGGAGGTAGGTATTATTAGAAGGTTTAATTATCCTGTGACTTCAGGGAGATTTCAGGGTTTTTATGTTTCTGTAGTTGGTTAAAATTTTTCACTGTAATTATTTGGCTGTTGAAGCAGTGAATAGATGTCTTATTTCTTCCATTGAAATTATTTAAAGCAAAAAGAAAGATTAATTTCATGGAGGTACTTAACATTTGTAGTAAATTATTACAAGATAACAAAAAGTAAAAACTTTTAAATTTTACAAATAATGGAGAAGGATACATTTCCCTAACTGTTTCTATATTTTATATTTTTTAAAATGAAGCTGATTGTTTTTTGAAACTGAGTGATACTTAAATGTAGCATATTATAAAATAGATTTGATGTTTAGTCCATAGTGGTGATTGTAACCTGGCTCTTGAAAGAACAATACATCGCATTTCCTTGGAAGTCATCTTAACTTTTTTTCTATCTCCTCAGACATAGGGATACCTCCAACTTTCCACTGTTTCAGAAGGGAGTTTTTTATTGAAACTGGAAGACCTAAAGAATTATAAACATGTTGTGCTGGGGAAATGCATCTTTTGGACAGCTAGGTTTGGGTGGAATTGATGAAGAAATTGTATTAGAGCCCAGAAAAAGTGACTTTTTTATAAACAAAAAGGTCCGAGATGTAGGATGTGGACTCAGACATACTGTGTTTGTTCTGGATGATGGGACGGTGTACACATGTGGATGTAATGATCTAGGACAGCTGGGTCATGAAAAATCCAGGAAAAAACCAGGTAAGTTGAACATTTTTTTGTTTGGTATTTCTAATAATTATATAATTTAATTTTGAAATGTCAAATAATTTCTCTAGTCCTAAGCCCTATTTTTTTTTTACCAAGTTTTAAAAGTAAACCAGGATTTAAATATATCCTTTACATTTGCATACCTCTAAGTCCTTTAAATAGTTTGTGGTTTCTTATTTTAACTACTGCTATTTTAAATTCTTATTGTATGAAGCTTTGGTTTCAGAACATAATTATCGTGATGTAAAACAAATAGAGAAAACCAGTCTTCATTGTTTAGATTTTGGAACAGGGAATATAGAATATATAGTATGTAGGGTTTTTTTAATAGAGTTTCTTTATTTAGTTTTAGAGAGAGGGGAAGGGAAGGAGAGAGGGGGAGAGAAACAATAATGTGTGGTTGCCTCTCATGTGTCCCCTGCTGGGGACGTGGCCTGCAAGCCAGGCATGTACCCTGACTGGGAATTGAACTGAGACTCTTTGGTTCGCAGACCCACGCTCAATCCACTGAGCCACACCAGCCAGGGCTGTGGGTCTTCTTCTTTAACAAGTACTGTCCAGTCATCCTGGGAAGATTTTAAATGCATAATTTATTGTTTTGTTTTCCATACATTAGAAAGAAAAAAATTACTATGAAAGCATTTTACTCTTCTAAAATATATCCTAATTCTTCTATTTTTCTCCTTGTGGTAACATTTTAAATATATAATTTTATTTGACTTAGTTTGAAGTATTTTTTATTCCCTCATCATCTAGTTTCAAGTAGCATCATTGGCCATTAAAAGTTTTGCAATTATGAGCTGTCCTTATTTTGTAGTAGCTGTACAAGCCAAACTGAAAATAATTTGTGGGGTAATGAGAATTTTGGAGAATATGGTCACATTTTATGCTGTTTTCCTGGCGATACATATTTTACTTTATTTTTCAATTTTTACTTACTGATTTTAGAAAGAGAGAGGAATGGGGAGCAAGAGAGAAAGAGAAAGAGGCAAAGAGAAACAGAAACATCTACCCATTGCTCTACTTACTGTGCATTCATTGGTTGATTCTTGTATGTGCCCTGACTGGAGATCATCCTGCAACCTTGCTATATTGGGACAAAGATCTAATCAACTGAGCTACCCAGCCAGGACCAGGCTATACATATTTTAAAATCAAATATTACCACACTTAAATATAACTATTATGTGAATTTTTCTTTAATTATAATAATTAAAAATTAACTGTTAAGGTGTAAATTCAGATAAGAATGCAACTGTATTGATTTACAGTTTCTTTTAACTTCAGTCTATGGCACTTAAGTATTTTCTGTGGCAGTTATTGTTCTTTACAATGTCATTATTTAATAGGTTTCTAATGTTAGTTTACTTTTGAGAGGTTAATGTAGGTATAAAATATTAAAGTGTTAAATTAAGGTATGTTATTCATTTTTTATATCACTTACCACCATGCCAGACTTCACTCTTCTATCTTGTAAATATTGTATACATCCTTTCTTATTGTCTTAATCTCTTTTCTTCTGCCTTAATTCATAATATAATTTTTTGGATGAATGGTAATGATGCTTAATACAGTAGGTTTAATTGTTGCAGAACACAAGATAAATGTCAGCTTTTTTGTACTTTAGCCCACTAAGAATATTTTATGGGATCTTAACCAGATTTTCATAATCTTAGGCATGAAGGTTATGTTGGCAGGTAGGTATGGATAGTAGTTTACTAATAAGTATTTGTTAATCACTGCTAGAGGCACGTAAATCCTTTACGTTTTTTTGCTTAGCTTGGAATGCTGTCTCAGGTTGAGATTTATGGGACTGTTACTATTCTTATATTTAACATGTTCCATAGAAATAACAACATATCTGTGTATTACTTCAGTAATTTCTGAGAGGCTTCAGGGCAATTAGAAGGTACAAAGCCAGCATACAGAAATTGCCAGTATAGTTACTGAAATTTACTAAGCTTTAACATTTTAAAGTCTTATTAGACACCTATTCTGCGTCTAGGACAGAGGTAGACACCGCACAAATAATATAATTATTGTGTGCCTGGAACAGCTTTTAACTCTACAGGTGAGATTCTGAGAAATTTAACTAGCTAGAAGAAGCTTCTTTGTGCTCATGGTGACATAGTGGTGATTGCATTGTGACATTTAAATCACCCTGTTGCTTCATCCTGGAAGTATTATTTAGTAATACAAGGTTGGGAGGGTGGGTTTACTGAATTTATGATAACGCTTTAGGATTGCCACATTATCCAGCGTACATCACAGTCTATGGTACAAAGAAATGAAAGGCATGGACTTTGTGAAAAATTTAGAGCCTGGGCTGGGAGTTAAGGCACACATAAATGAAATAATAGGAGAGAATTGAAATTTGACATGATGTTATACTTAACTTGAGTCTAGGAAATTTAAATGATGGGAAATGTCATTGTGGGATAGAATTGAAAGATTTCTGGGAGAAAATGACATCTTAAGTTTAATTCGATCATTAATCACATAAATAGCCAGAAAATAAATCTGAGGCTGGAATAGCTTAGTGTTTTGGAAGAGGATCCTGATTCTGAGAAAAGCTTTTGATTACCAGAAGTCCAGGTTCAGTGGTTTGTTGAAGTGTACCTAGGTTACAGAGGTAGGAGAAAGTAGAAGTTCAAAGAGAGGTAGTTACCCTGATACAGACTTTTAACTTCAGATTTAAGGTGCTTTAGTAAAAAATTTTAATGTTTTTAACCATAATTATTTCCCTTTGAAATAATTTCTTAATGGTTTAAATGTATTCCTTCCTACCCTTTTTAAAAATTGTGAGTTTGAGGACTGAATTAGAAGATAAGATCTTATTTCATTGGTTTTAAGGTCCTCTGGTAATTGAATGAGTCTGATTGAATTTCTGGGATCATGTTACAAACATAGTAATTTATTTCATCAGAGCTTTAAACTTGTATGGAGGGAGCTAAGGATTATTTTCTTATAGAGATTGGCTTTCTAACCATAATAAATATTCTAAAATAAAGAGAAAGGCACCTCAGATATTAAGAATGAGATGTTTTGATGTTTTTGAGAGTCATAATGACCTACTGGAGGACCTGGCCTTACAGTGCAGTTAAATTGATTTGACCTATTACCTGTTGGGAGAGGTTTCCATTCAAAATTTTTAGAAACCACATAGGAATTTTCCTTACTATACCAAGAGTGCAGATTATGTCCATGTTCAACTCTGTTCTCTCGTATATGTTCTTGCTATCACTACCAGCTCTTCCTCAGTTACTTCCAGAGAAGTGAATGAACATCTACTGGTATTTCACTTTCATGTATGTGTTTTTTCTTCATAAGAATTTTTTTAACTTTTTTTTTTAGCCAGTGGCTCTCAGTTTCTTAATTCATTGTTAACAGGTAACTATATTAAATATTCCGTATGCTAGGCCAGTGCAGCTAAATTAGTTGTTTTATTTTCATACTTCCAAATTCACTTCTAAAGATTCTAAGATAACAGGAAGTATACTTCCTTTAACTAGATCATTTACCCACTATGTATCAAATTGTAGGTATAATATGGTGACCATGGTCCTAAATGTATTTTGCACATGTGTTTTCCATGTTCCATGTGAGAAACAGTACTAAACTATTTCATGACCATAATTTATAAATAATGTGATATAGTTATATTAAAAATGACTCTTTTGATAGCTTTTTATGGCTTGGAAAATTCAAGTAGATTATCTCATTTAATTCTCATGACAGTTTTGTTTGGTAACTGGGGCAAGTTTTATGCTGCGTATTATACAGATGAGGAAACTGAAGTTAAAAGAGATTAAGTGACTAACCATTACTAGATTAGCAAATAGACCACTCTAAATTCTATGGTTTTACCTTCATCCCACAAAGTTTTTCCTCTGCCATATTTAGAAGATAGAGAATACATTTTCACCTAGGAAAAAAACTAGTCTCCATCAGTATTTTAATATAATTCTAAAAGTTAAAAAAATTTCTTAAAAATTATTTTATAACTAAGGTTACACAATAAAGATATTATTATCTTCCTTACACACCCTCATGTGTAAATTTAAAAAAAAGCCATTTTAGGAACCATATAAGAAGGTTGAGGGTTCTATTTTAAATATGTAATATTACACTAACACCAACTAAAAATTTAAATATGTATGTTTTATTCTTGAACCAAAGACTAACTTGATTAGCAAAATCAGCAATAGAATTTGGAATAGTTATGATAAATCTTACTGTAGTTTATGCTCAACTCTTCTATAGAAGATGTAAAGATTATGAGCATCAATTCTGTTTCCTGTATAGCCCAGAATGGTAATTTATACTGTTGGGTCATTCCAATAAAGTATTTGATCACATTACTTGCTTGCCTTTCTTACTTCATTTTCTCATCTGCTCTCCTTGTTCACAAAGCATAGATCTATTAGTGGACTCCTTAAAAACCTATGAAATTTAAAAAGTAACATAGGAAAATAAATATAAATATGGAAAATAAAATTATTCACTTAAGAGTGGATTAAAAATACCAAATTATTCCACATATTTCTTAATGAATCAAAAAGCATGTAATCCCAGAGAAGCTCATTATGTTTTATAAGTCCTAATTTTAACTGTACCTTCTAAGGAAGAGAAAGATATGGATGATGCATGAAGACTAGAGAAAAGTAATTACTTGAGTCAGGATTGGAGGCTTGCTTTGGACACTGAGGAAGGTTAGTGCCCAAGAACCACAGTGTCAAGGGTAGGAACAACAATCATGATACAAACAGATGACTACTGTTAGATATATAATAATACTTTACTTTGTGTAGGACCCTACATCTGAGGAATTTCAAGAGCATTACACAATAACTCATGGTTCCTTTCAAAATGCTTGTGACTCAATTTGCAAGAATTATCCTCACCTTAGGGGATAAATTTATGGAGAAATGGCAGCACAAGTTGGTAAGTAACTTGTCAAAACAGCAGATGACTGGTGAACAGCTATAAATTAAATCAGAGAATTTAAGTCTACCAGTCTCCTACCTTATTCACTAAATTGTGCTTATGTTTAGAATTATTTACATTAATATCTTATATTTGAGACAGATCCAATACTAATGCACAGATTGTTTCTTTGCCATTTTATTTGATGGCTTATTGGGATCAGTATTTTAAAATACCAAGATCTTGCATTGTGATACCAATCACAATGATACTGTGATTATACAGTAATAATGATACTTCATTATACCCTTGATACTTCATTATACCCTTGTATGGTATGAAGAACATTTAAACAAGTAAACAAAAGCCTTTTATGTTAACACCCAGTATTTTCACTTTCCTCTGTTATATGTCATATTCTGTGACCCTTTATTATCTAATGGTGTGCAGTGCTACTGTCCAAAGTCCAGAGTAAACTGCCAGACATGATTGATTTGGTGGCTAACTTTGGAACTTGGACTACTTACGTTGTATCAAGTCTACCTTGTATCTCTGTGTGGAATGCATTGGTTTGGTGAATGGTTTATAAAACCTTTAACCCACAGAGAAAACAGTAATAGCAGTAGTTGTCTAATCTGAGCAGTTTTACGAATAGAGGCTTTTTAAAAGTTTTTGGAAGCAATGATTTTTCTCTCTGTGTTTGGTATATTGGTGTTTGTATCTGATTGGAAGTGAGCCACATGCTTTCCTTGAAACAACCAGGAGTGTGGTAGATTTCAATTTCACAGTTTGGGCATTTATTAAGGATTCTTGTTGCACATGACAGCCTCAGTGGTCTTGTTTCTATCATCTCCTTAGTAAGTTTTCTTAGTGTTCTATGTCCCTGATATTCTATACAAATGTAGCACTGTTGAAGATCATTTGTCACAAACCCCATGTATTTTTAAAATTGCTTTGAATAAATAAATTAAGTCTCACTTCATAGATATTTAGTTTGCCTAGGCTAGTATAAAGCATATCAGATTCTAAGGGATACCTGTTAAAGAAAACCTAATGGAGAAAATGTATTCCACTATTGTTACAAGGTTGTTTTTGGATTAGGATTGTGTTAGGTAGAAAAGTGGGGAAGCATTAATGCAGAGACTGTATCAGAGAGCCCGTGGTTTAATTCTTTTCAGCTTCTATGTATTTTTTTCCATGCTGATGGAATTTAAAAGATAATAATTATTTTTATATTTAAACAAATTGGGTTAATTACCTGCAGGAAAAGTCTGTGCTATTTTTGTTAACAGGGAAATTTCTTGAATTTTGATGGCTTTAGTCTTTATAATATTTTATTTACATGAAATTCCTTTATTTTCTTTCATTATAGCATGGTAGAATTTCAGTTCAGCTTTTCTTGATCATAAGTAAAACATTTTAGAATTCTTTAGTAATATGTTTTTCACATTTTTAAATATTCTAATTATTTTTTGGTATCAAAATTTAGTCTCATTTTATTCCTTTGCAAGTGTCATACTATTCTCAAATAGCACATTTTTAGTTTTTTTCGAATTATAAAAGTATTACATATTTTTGGTAGAGAATTTGAGAAATAAGGAAAGTAAAAATCAACCGTAATGCCATCATGCATAAATAAATGCTGTTGTCATTTGACACTTTTTCTATACTCAGAAATTATTGGTTATAGACCAGAAGTATATTCTCGTATCTCAACTTCTTTTTCAGTAACAGTTGAATAAAAGTTTAGTATTTTCCCATGTTTTTAACTGTTTAGGGATATTATTAATGATAAAATTTGTCCTGGTCAGATGGCTCAGTTGGTTGCAGCATCGACCCATACACCAAAAGGTTGAGGTTCAGTTCCCAGTCAGGGCATATACCTTGGTTATGGGTTCAGTCCCCTGTTGGATTACATACAAGAGGCAGCCTATTGATATTTCTCTCTTTTTTTTTCTCTTTTTCTTCCTCTCCCTCTCTCTTACTCTTTTTGCCTTCCTCATATCCTCAGGTGAGGATTAAAAGAAAAAAACAAAAAAAAGTACCAAAATTTGTGTTCTCTTTTTTGAATTTATTTTAAGATTTTTCCTATAAGTAATGTTGTATTGACCATATACATGAAATTAGTGTTTATTTGCTTGTATGTTTATTTCTTTAGGAAAAAGAACATCTTTAATTTTAGCAAATGTAGAAAGGAATGATAAGTAAATTTATTTAAAAATTTTGAAAACAGTTGTGCCTCACTTCACAAAGTTGATAAGTTCATAAGATATTTGCAAATGGAAGTTTAAGAAATGTATTTGACAAACTTTTGGGTATAATGTGATGAGTATCATTAAAGATCTGGAAGGGAAGATAAAACAAGTGCACAAATAAATATAAGTGCATATAAATATAAAATGTACTAAGTCTTATAAGATGCACGAACAGTGCTGTGTAGAGATGAATATTGTAACTTTTGGGATCAAATGGATTATAGCTGAGTATAGGAAAGACAGCATATGATCTGGAAGGATATGTAGTATTTCAAGGAGGAAAGAAAGAAAGAGAGTGCTTTATAGGTAAAGCAGCTCAAATGGCACTAGCCAGAATTGAGGCCTGTTAAGGGAATAGTAGTCCAGTTACCTGAAATGTCTGAGAATAGTGAGCAAGAAGGTTAGAAAGGTAAAATTGAGGTCACATTATAGAATTAATCAAATCAGGGAGCAAGAATTTAGTTTGAAATAGGAATTATCATGGTTTTTATAAAGCAGGGGAGAGGATTTGGAGGTAAATTAGTTAGGTTATAGTAGTAGTCCTTTAAAACAAGAAGGGAGAAGGTAGATCGAGGAGAGATCAGGGAGGCAGAAAAAAATGGACAGGTTTCGGTAACCAGATGGAAGTGAACAGTAAGGGTAAAGGGAGGAGCCAGGTATGATCCTAGGTTGAATCCATTATTAATAGAAAGAGGGAATCTAGGAAGAGGAGGGTTAACTACTTTGTATTAGGAGAAGAGAGAAGATTGGGTGAGGTGAATTTTATTTTGAACTTGATAACAATATTCATTGACCAGTAAGAACTTCAGTACTGTAAGTGGGAAGAAAAATCAGGGCTAAAGGCATAAAATGTTTTTCTAGTTTTGTTTTATCTTCAAAGTAGGCTAATATTCCAACCATAAATTATTCCTTGGTTCTAACCTATCAAGTAATTAATAACCATTAACAGTACTTTTGGGAGACTATAAAGTACCTGGTAATATAACAGGTTTATAAATTTAAGGTAGCCTAAATGGTTGTCTGCTCTGTTTCATCTCTTTTATAAACTTGAATTTTTATATATAGATAAATTTAAAACATTTATTTGCCAGGTATCATCTGTTAGCCTGCTTATTTGATTTTTATTAATAGGTTCATTTCATATTGTTGTTTAACTAACACAAACCTATATAGTTAGTTATGTTTGACTTTATGACTTTCAGGGTTTACTGGAAGACATAAGATACAATCACATAGATGTTGCTTTTAATCCCATTAACAGCTGAAATACTTTACTATAAATTGTATACATATTGGTGTGTACACAAGAACCCCTGGGGAATGTGTCATCTGAGATAGTGCTGTTGCTTCTTGATGAGGAAATGGGAGTGGGAAAGCAACAGGGTCAGGCTAGAAGAGGGACTAAGGAGCAGAATTAGAAGCATCTGAAAACAATTAGAGGAAAGTTGAACTGCTTTACCTGTTATTTGAAGAAGTTTGTGATTTTTTTCTTTTTTTTAGTATGGTGTGATGAAAATAAAGGAGAGCTTAATTGCTTTTCACAGTTGATCCCCCATATTTATCAGTTAGCACATGTATACTTTCAGATTTCTGATTCAGGAACTCTAATAGGAATGGACCTCAGGGACCTCCATTTATCTTCTGAGAAGTAATTAGGGAAAAGACTAACAGATTGGTATTGCCTCTGGCAAAGTTGGGTCTTTTCCCATACACATTTGGGGAATAGCCTCTGCAACTGGGAATAGGGGTAAAAGGGACACTTAGAAGTTATTATGAAAATGTAAAGGCAAAAGAAAGATACAAACTTCATAATTTGAAAGAAAAATTTAAAAATTTTAAAAATCCTCACTGGAGGATATGCTTTTTAGAGCGAGAGGAAGTGAGAAAGAGAGAAACGTGGATGCATGAGAGAAACATCAGTCTGTTGTCTTCTGTACATGTCTGGACTGGGGACTGGACTCACAACCTAGGTATGTGCCCTGACCAGGGATTGAACTCACAACCTTTTGCTGTATGGGACAAACTTCAGCTAACTGAGCCACTGGACCAAGGCAGAAAGAAATTTAATAATGAGAAATATTACTTAGAATATATTATTTAGATATGAGAGTACTAATATTTAAAAATAGTAACAGTACCAGTAACAGTGCCAGGGCCTGTGCTGAGTCCTTTAGGCCTTATCCGAAGGTCTTAGAACCACCCTACAAAAATACATATTAACTTAGTTTTACAGGTGAAGGAAATACAACTTAAAAAGGTCGAATGACTTGCCCAAAGTCAAAATTCAAATGTAATGGAAACAAGAACTAATTAGGTGTCAGTAGCAAGAAAAAGATAAAATGACCCAGTAATAACCGAAGAAATGTGCAGGACATGTGAAGAAGACTTAGAAGCACTTTGCAGGGCACACAAAACTTGAACAAATGGAAACCACATTTGTGGATAGGAATAGTCAATGTACATAAACCTGTCAGTTTTCTCTAAAAATTAACTTGTCAATTTCATGCGATCCTAATAAAAATACTAAATGGTTGTTTTTGGGGGAATGAGACAAATTGATTCTCTAATTCATCCAGGAAAACTGAAAAATAAAGAACAGACATAATATAAATGTATTTTAATTTAAAGCCTTTATAGTTCAAATTGCCTCACAAACAGATGTAATAAACAAATAAGACAATATATGAAGCCCAGATACAGACCCAGATCACCAGAAGTCAGTGGGGAAAAATTCAGATGGGAGCTATTCAGTAAATGATCCTGGAATAAGAGCATTATCTAGGTAATAAAAAAGTGTAGTAATACCTCACCTCAGGAATATATTTGGATAAATTCCAAATCAATCCGATATTTAAATGTAATGATTAATGTGCTCAAAGACAACATGGACATATTTGTTTATTATTTTGAAGTGAAGAAAACCTTTCTAAATTGTGAAGAGGCATAGATAAGAAAAGCTACCTGACAGTAAGAGTAATTTTGTTAGAAATCATTGTAAACAAGGTTAAAAGACAGATGGGAAAGTGTTTGTGACTCATTACAATCAAAACATGAAGCTCCCAGATATAAAAAAGCGTTCCTTAAAAATGGTGAGATAAAGAGACAATAATGAAGTAGTAAAATGGACAGAAGACATGAACAGGCATTTCACAGAGGGAGGAAATAGGAATGGCTCTGAAACAAATGCACTCATCCAACTTCATGCATATTAAGAGAAATGCAGAAAACTATAATGAGGTAACATTTTTTCACATACCAGCTTAGCAAAAGTCCTTAATACAATTTGTATGGTGAGGCTTTTAGTGAACAAGTTTTCATAGGTTGTTAGTATAAATTGATAAATTTTTATGATAAATTCTTTCTCCAAAATGTCCAAGAGTGTAACTCTTGCTTTGATAGCTACATTTGTATATGTACAAGATGGCATTACTACAACATTGTAATAGCAAAACATTAGAAATGGCCATATGACTATCTGTTGGGAGCTGATAAAATAAATTATGGTCTGTTCAGTCAGTGTAAAATAATGCTATATAATTGTGAAAGGAATGGAGTTCTTTGTGTACTACTATGGAAAGATCTAGTAAGTAAAAAGAGCAAGATGTCAAACATTGTGTAGAAACAATATTTTGTATTAAAAAATATGTATATACACACATACATACATATATGCACACACATTTGTATTTGATTGTAGATACATAAAATTACCTGTTAGGATACATACAACTAATAATAATGGTTACTCTTGGTGCAGAGGTAGGATAAGAGATGAAAACTCCATTGCTAAGGAAGTGGGTGGTAGACCCAGATTTTTCACTGCATACTTTTTAAAAATACATATATGACAATTTATAAAATAATGTGTGTGCATATATATAAATATGCATATATTTAAAGGGGTAGTGCTGGAAATAAGAGTATTTGTATATAAATCCTGCCTCTTACTTTTTAGCTATGATATCTTGGGCACATTGCTTAGTCACTCCGTGCCTGTATTTTCTCTTGTAGAATTAGGATAATCATGCCAAACTCTTAGGGTGGTTATAAGGATTAAGTGAGGTAACACCTGAAGTACAAAGGAAAAAAGCTATTAATATTAGAATGGGAATTTAATTTTGGGTCTGCCTTATACTGAAGTGGATAATATGCTGTTGGTATATTTGCCTTCAGATAGATAATACATCTTTTCATTTACAACTGAAATTCAGGTATTTAATCCAAAAAATGAGTGCTGTCCTACCATGTCCCAGACATAGTGCTTAAGCATGGAAGTATTTCTTTAACTTCAGTCTTCAGTTATTCTGCCAAAATTGTTGGAGCTTGTATTAAAAAATTATGTCAAAAATGTATGTTTGTCACACTTAGAGGTAATGCTATATTGGAGCAAGATAAAAAATGAATTGGGTTCCTTTAAAGATATCATGATACAGAAAAAAGTAAAAGAATTAAGTATGCCTTTTTTTTTGTCCTGCTGAGAAGCACATAAATCCTGAAGTTTAGATTCATCATTTATTTTCAGAAATATATTTAGTGATAAATAATTAGAGGATGTTTTAGTCTACTCAGGCTGCTATAACAAAATTACTATAGTCTAGGTTACCTAACTAACTAACATATTTCTCACAGTTCTTGAGGCTGTGGGGTTCGAGATCAAGGTGTTAGCAGATTTGGTGTCTGGTGAGAACCCTATTTCCTGGTTCCTAGAAGACAGTCTTTCTCATTGTGTCTTCACATGGCAGAAATGCTGAGGGAGTTGTCTGGGAAAAGGTACCCATTTCATTCATAAGTGTTCCACTCTCATGATCTAATCACCCTCAAAGCCCATCTTCTAGTACTGTCACATTATGGGGTTATGAATTTTGAATTATGGGAGGGCACAGACCTTTAGTCTGTATCAGGTGAATTTTGTATACTGTATGTTGAGGAACATAGGTGCTTGAATCAATTCTAGTTACTCCGTACTTTAAAGTCCTGCACCTCACAAAAAGATGTGTTTATCTCTTATTTTACTGTTGTAGCTGTTTTGACAACAGTGCATAAATTTATTTGTTTAGTATATAATAAACATTGTGAATAAACAAAGCATGTACTTTGTATATGGTGCTTGACTGGGGGAGAAATTTATACATCAAGAAAGACAGATAGCCTTGGCCAGTGTGGCTCTGTTGGTTGGAGTGTGGTCCCATGCTCTGAAAGGTTGCAGGTTCGATTTCTGGTCAGGGTACATACCTGAATTGAGGGTTGGATCCCCAGTAGAGGTGCGTGTGGGAGGCAGCCAATTGATGTTTCTGTCTCACATTGATGTTTCTTTTTCTCCCTCCTTCTGTCTATAAAGCAATGAAAAAAGCAATGGGAAATACTGGCTTGGTATGTGAGAGGTAGATAAGGAGGACGTAGCTGCTGGTGTAAACTCTGGATTGGTGGTTTGCATATGAAAAGTGTGCTAGTAGGCAAGTTGTTATCTTGAGGAATTTAGGTTGCCCTGGAAGAGGCCATCTCTTCTGTGCTCTGTAAGTGCTTCCCTCTCATGCTCTGAAAGTTCAGAGCATTAAGAATACAGAAAATACTATTATAATTGGCTCTGTGGTGAATGAGTGTCAAATACGAATAAAGAACCTTAAAAAAAACACTCAGAACAAAAACTCTGCTGTTAAATTGAGGGTTCATTTTTATTGGTATTCACTAATTTGAAGAGGTTAATGTCATCTTTCAAAAGTCAGAATCATAAAATACATTAATTACACATTCAGCTGTTTTAATTAAATAAAGAACAAAAAAGAAAAAAAACACTTGTAGATAGCCAGAGTTGACAATCTGGTATTTATTTTTTCAGTCTTTTTTTTGTATATATATTAGCGCTGTGTGACATTTTGAAAACAAGAATGGAGTTACGTGGTACCTCTTTAATTTATAATAAAATGTCTGTGAATGTTAAATTTTTAGAGATGGATTTTAAGTGTACTTTGTATTGCTCTTGGTTGGAGTTTTTCAGAGGAAGAAAGAGGAAACAACGAGTAAGACATGGTAGGACAGAGGATTTTGAAATTTAAGCTCTGGCAGAATTACTGAGTAGTTGGAATGGTGCCACTCTAAATTAGTTATTTAGTAAAGTATATTTCTTCATTTCAGAATTGTTATCAACATGACTGTGTTTGTTGGTGTTCATTACAATATTGTTTTTTAGACCCTATAACTTGAATGTAAAACATCAACAGAAACTTTTGTTTTCTATGTAAAATATTAAAAGTCATTCAAACTTGGTTAGAATTCATTGTTTTAAAATTAATAATATGTGTAGGACTTTGTTAAACTCATAGACTGCATTAAGAGTTAAAATTGATTGTGGACTTGGATCATATCTGGCAATTGTACTGTTATATCAGATAGTTACTGATTTATGAATGGTGTTTTGAAAAACTTTAATTTTTTTTTGCTTATGAAAATATGGCTAGATATCATAAATAAATTTACAAACTTTCTTTAAAACACATCATACCTAAGTATAATATTTTATTAATAATTGTATTTAACTGACCTGTATAACATTTTTAATAGAAAAATTAATTTGAGTTTTAAATTTGGATGTCAGAAATTTATCTGCACCTTTCACCCATCCTGGCTTGCTTAGTTCTCTTGATTTATCAGTTCCAGAAAGTTGAGGATAGATGTTTTTGGGCAGCATTTAACTTAACTATACATCACATTTTAATGACATACAGTACCTGACTATAGCCTCTGTTTCTTAGGTAAGAAGCTCTATATCACTCTAAGTTAATTATTTCCCTAGTGTTTTGATTTTGGGAAACAGAACATTTGTTCCTGTGAGGTTCAGTGTCATTTTATAAGATGGGGGCTTTCTATATATTACAAATTTCTTTTATTTTCTTCTGGTCACCAAAATAATATATGTACTTTATATATATATTTAAAGGTGTAGAAATGTGTGATTTAAAAAGCAGAAGACACTTTCCCTTTTGCATTCTAAAGATGGCTACTAGTATTTGTTTATATTTTCATGCTTTTTATACCTGTGTTAAAAAGTATAATTTTATACATACTGACATAAAGGCCTGTTGTTTGCTTGTTATTTGATATATTTATCTTTTCATGTTACTATGTAGACATTCTTTTTGATAGAATCATCGATTTTTATTACATGGATATTCTATACTTTATTTACCTCCCCATTACTGGAAATCAGGTTATTTACTGTTGTTGCTTTTTCTGAATTACAAACTATGATTCAATAAACATTGTTTTACAGTGTATAATAAATTTTTTTTAATTCTTTATTTTATTGATTATGCAACTACAGTTGGCCCATTTTCCCCCCTCACTCCCCACCACCCTGCCCATCCCCTCCCACCCTCATTCCCCCCTTTAGTTCATGTCCATGTGTCATAAGTTCTCTAGTGTCTACATGTCCCATACTATTCCTACCCTCCCCTTGTCTATTTTCTCCCTACTGTCTAT